>JANDJZ010000430.1:0-32797 GCA_027943245.1 Acanthamoeba sp. SK_2022b
AGGGAGAGCGAGAGGAAGGGAGAGCAAGAGGGAGAGAGCGAGAGGGGGGGAGAGAGAGAGAGCGAGAGCGAGAGCGAGAGCGAGAGCGAGAGCGAGAGCGAGAGCGAGAGCGAGAGCGAGAGCGAGAGCGAGAGAGAGGGAGAAAGAGGGAGAGAGGGGGGAGACAGAGCGAGAGAGAAAGGGGGAGAGACAGAGCGAGAGACAGAGCGAGAGAGAGCGAGAGCGAGAGAGGTAGAGAGCGAGAGAGAGAGAGAGCGAGAGAGGGAGAGAGGCACTACCTCTTCTCAGAGGAAGCCCAGGAAGCGCGGGATGGCTCAACATCGCGCCGGTGTACGCGTTCGATCTGCGTGCCCCCCCCTGGCTCCGCGCAGGTGAGATGGAGAAGAGGCCCCGCAGCCCCCGCAAAGGTGAGTGAGTCTCACCGCAAACTGCCTTGCGGCCTCGCCTGCGCTTGCTGGACGGCTCCTCCTGGTGCCATGGCTGTCCGAGTTCCCCGGCCTGGGCCCAGCGAGCGGTGGGTCTCCGCACAACGATTTGTGAAGAAGCCCCGAAAACAGAGGCCGCAATTTTTCAGCCGTAGGTCGTTGTTTGCCACAAAGTGATTTTGTGCGTAGTTGCGCGTGCTTACCCAAAAAAAAAAAAGAAAAAAAACAGGATAAAATTTCTTATGTTGATTTGTAGATAGTGTTTCTGGTTTGCGTGGTTTAGGAATAACGGTAGGCTTGCATCTAGATTTTGCAAGAACACAACGTGAATCAAAAGCATAAAATTCGAAAAATATAAACAAATTCATGTTATACATTGAGAGTGGGTTGTGGTGCTGGAATGCTGATTGTGAACCACTTCTGTCCACATTAAGGATGGCAGTGGTACCACAAGCGTTTTGGGATCTGCCTGCTGAGCTAAAGGTGATGGCAGAGTCACCAGGATGGCCTATTTGCACACCTGCACACAATGGCATGCAAGAGAAGGACTTTTATAGCTGCCTCTCATCCTCTGGCTTGCTATGTCTTGCCAGGTCTTCATCATACCATAGGAGAAGAGAGAGAGATAGAGAGAGGAAACAGTCATTTTGGGACACTCAAAAGCAAGGAGATGCCCTGTGTGTCCCCTCTGTAACGTAACAGGTACACTTTTGGCACATACATGTGCCATGGTATTCTAAGATACAAACTTAAACATGTCTATTGCAGTGCACAAAGCATGCTGCTTTCTTCTAGAATTCCCAAATCTTCTGCTGACTATCTGTGCTGGGCTTCCTGCTACTAATTGGTAGGTGACAACTGGTGGTCGAGTTCCACCAATATGGAGACCTGCTGGTGCATCAGCTTGGTGCACTTATGTGGTTTGTAAGACTGTAGCCACCAGTTTGAAATCTATCTGTCACTTGTTGCTTGAGCTATCCACATGATGTGGATGGACTTTTGGTCAAAAATGCTCATTTTTCAGGAACAGGAGAGAAAAATAGATATGAGTTTGAAAAAAAAAGAATTAAAACTGAAACACACAGTTATGTCCTTTTTTTTGGAGAGGTTACCATCTATCTAATTAATTTCTAATGGTGTTTTGATCCCTGCAAGGATGATGTACCACCTTTGGATTTCTTGTTAGACTGGTCTAGGTTTTGATTTGTACCATCTGTCCTTCTTTTTGTGATGGTCTGTCTTGGTTGTGTGGTGGTCTTGTTGGGAGTAGGTGGGCATTTGGGGGTTGGTTGGTTGAGTAGGTTGCTGAGCCCATTTTCCCCCCTCTTCTTGTGAGGTGTGAGTAAGGTACCATTTGGTTTGGGGAGGGGGCATTAAGTTGTGTTGGCGGTTCTCTCAGTGCTTTGAAGCTCTCAGAGCGTGTGGGCAGCTGTCTGTTGATATGTTCTTTTCTCTTTTAGACCCATGGGGCAGGGTTTTGTATGGAAATTGGGTGTCTCAATATGGCTGTGTTGTTTGTTTTTTTTCTGTAGAGTTATATGGCTACTGGCTGAGGAAGCACAAAGAAGAAGTGGCAAGAGGATGGTGGCACAAAAGGCTTTGAGGTGCAGGTGCCCTGTGCCAACCATGCTGTTGCACAGCAAATGTCACAGCCTGAACCAAATGGACTGTACAGCTTTTGGGGCCTTCATTCTGCCAGGTGTGTCCACCTTATCACCAAATCTAAGTGGGGCGGTGCAAACAAACAATAAAAGCTGCCACCATCCTTTCCAGGCCACTATTATTGTTATTCAAGTAATAAACTCTTAATCCTTACCTCAAAAACGTTCTCCTCCAGTGTCCACACCCCAATGGCATCAACTTGTGGTTCTGTGTTTACTCTAGGAGTCAAAAGACCTAAGGACCACCCCAGAATGTTTTTAAAACCACCCCACAATGTTTGGAACAACAGAAAGCACAAACTTGGAGATGCCCATGTGACATTGCTTGCCTCCTTTACTTTTCTTACTGTGGCGGACTCCCCACTTTGAAGACTTGCATGGGTTGGTTACCTCCCCTTGCTTTTGCTTTTGGGTATACCACAGGAGACAGGTGCGGAAGTGAATCTTGCTTCAAGAGGCTGCTTGTATCCCTTCAGATGCTTGCATCGAAGTTGAGCCAGCGCACAGTTCTGTAGTCAGTTTTGGCATCGACTGGTACACCACCCCAAAGTAAAAGCATCGTTGGATCCAAACCACAGTGGTAGAACAACCAGCAAAGGCTTTGTTTCTGTTTCTGGGAACAGTTACCGGTAGAGCACTCGTAGCGAGGAGGCTCCCTCGCTCAACCTCTCTTCTTCATAACAGAAGTTGTGTTGTTTTTGGTCTTCGGCCAGGACTGGGTTTGAGGTGAGGACCACCCTTGCGCGGCCTGCTGCCGACCTGGGTCTGCTGGATGTTGACTTTTGCCACGGTTATCTCTTTCCTTCCTGAACTAGCTAGAAGTTGTTGAACACCTCTACTACAGAAAAGTGAGAACCGCGGTGTCTTCCATGGAGTCTTGGGGAAAGGACGTCTTGTCAGCTGTTGCTGCTGCCTGGGGGCCATGTCTGCGTGGAACAATCAATTATTGGCGCGCTCTACCTCCCACCTTCATCACCATCATGTCTTTGTGCTGTGCAGGGACAGCTTCTTCAAGCACGAGCGACTGCTCAAGAAGATCGAAAGCCCTCCGACACCGTCTGTGCGTCTCTCTCTCTCTCTCTCTCACACACACACACACACACACACACACACACACACTCACACACACTCACACGTGCGAGACTACGCCCCCCCACATACACAACACACACGTTCACAGTCAGGCCGTGGTCGTGGTCATCACGGGGGAGGTACCGATGGAGAGATGCGGGTAGCCCAGGTGCAGGGTGTAGCGGGTGACCTCGGCGTTGGCCAGCACGAACCCCCAAACAACATGGAGTCGCGCAGGCCTGCGATCTAGCCGCCACAACGCCAGGGGCTGAGGCCAGAGCGCAGGCATGAGTACCCCCGGTCGCGGCGAGGAGAGGGGGGGGGTTACCAGGCTCTTGGTGATCGTCTCGCTGAGGAGAAGCAGCCTCGAGTTGGCCTCGAGTCACCCTTAACGCGGCCGGTGGTAGCATCTGGCCTGAGCCTTCCTCCTGCCGCGACAGGAGGAACCCACTGGATAGTTTCTCTTGGATGTTTTTATATTTTAAGAGGAGGGAATGTCGTACCCACAGGGATGTGTATAGAGATATCAGATTCTGTGGGAATGCCTTCAGCAGATGAAATGCCCATGCAAATAGACACCAGCAGTTAAGACTATTGATCGTGTGCAGGGTTTTTACCTTGAGCCTGAGGGTAAGAATATATTTCTTTTGATATGTTGGGTGAGGCAGGCCATTGACTTTTCAACAACCTGGTGGCAACCTGGCTGTAGATCAGTTACTAATTTTCCATATTAGTGAGCCCATGCAACCAGCAGCTGCTTATTAGGTGTGTCCACAGCCAGCCTAAACCAAAAGGATAATGTGGTTGGTGGAGATCCAAGTGGTGTGTTTCATGATGTGAAACTTGCTTAAAAGGTTGCTTTACCTTTACCTTTACCCTAGGTGAAGGTCCTGGGTGACAAGGCCTCTCTGGGCAACCCTCATGTGGTTGCACTGTTAAGGGCAGGAACCTAAAACCCAGGAAGAGATCTGCAACTAGAACCGCCTCTATAATCAAATGAGAGGTCCAGTCATTTTAAAATTGATTTTGATTTCAAGGTTTAGCTCCTCAAAATAGGTTTTAACTCCAAATCTCCCATTTTGCAAATATAATTTTACTTTTGGTGAAAAATGCCAACTCTTTTTTGGGCAAATCAAAAAAATGTCAACTTATATATCCAGCATAACCCATGTTACGATGCATACTGTGGCCACTTCTCCCACAGTAACAACAAGCATCACTAAAAAGACTGCAAGGGCATTGAGTTAGCAGTAGGGTCATGAAGCACAAAGCTGTTTTTTTAGATATGTGGAGGTCACAGCAGTAATGGTGGTATCAGTAAAGTTAAGTTTGTAGCAGTCAACAAGGTCAGTCATCCAGCCCCCATCCCCTACTCAGTGCTGAGCATTAAGATTTCATGGTGGCTGGTTACTGGTGAATGGTGCAAATCACAAACATACAACATTGACTATCAGTGGCACCTTGAAGAAACATGACAGCTGTCTACCCAAATGCTGCTGCTGCTTGCACACAGAACTTAATGGCTCTGCACTTTCATCATCTCCTTCACCACAGTGGTCCTGTATGAGCATGTGATGTTGGTGGCCTTCTTGGGGTTTCTGCTTGCCATACCATTGCATGTGTGTATGCAATGCTCATGCACCTCTGTCACCACAAAAATGCCTGTCATCTGGTCAAGTATGGGCATGTGATGTTGGAGGTCTTCATTACATCTATGCTTTCTATGCCATTATGTATGTGTATGCAATGCTCACATCTTCTTTCCCACAACACCCTCTATGTTGTCATGTTTGGGCATGTGTTGTGGGTGAGCATGGTGCCATTTTGGCTTGCAATACCATCACAAAAGTATGCACATGCTCTTTGTTTTGCACCATGTTCACCAGCATTGCCTTAATGTTGTAATCCCATCCATGGGCACTGGGTGACAACACAGCCTTGCCAATTCAAGCTTTACTCCCAAGCCTGTTGTCTGTGTCCAGGCACATGCACAGCCTTGGCATGATGTCATCCTGCTCATACATAGTCCTAATACACCTTTGTACACATAGATGACAGTGCATCAAATTCATCATCTGGGTAAGTACAATGAGAAACACACATAACTCAATATCTTCCATTTTACATCATGTACACGTACACAGTCCTTAAGTGCGCCTTTACCTCCATCAAACTGTCCATTTCCTTTGTTCTGGTGCCAATATCAAGCTATTTTATGTCCAAAGTGTTGACATTCAGCTTGTAGCGCAATGTCATTAATAGCTAGCTCATGAGGAAAAACCCCATTCCCCACAGCCACCCCATGTCCTGTTATTCAGTTGTCACAGCTTTGCTAGCACATATAGCAAGCATAAATGTCATGAAGCAACCTCCAACATCACATGCCCACACTTGACCAAATTGCAGGCTTTTTTGTGGTGAAGCAGGTGCATGAGCATTAGTATGCATACATGCATGCCCAGATGGTGGGCATTTTTGTGGTGACAGAGGTGCATGAGCATAGCATTCATGTACATGATGGCAGAGCAGAGAGAAAGGCCAATAAGACCTCCAACATCACATGCTCATACATGACCAGATAGCAAGCATTTTTATGGTAATGGTGGTGCATGAGCACTGCATACACATACGCAATGGTAGAGCAGAGAAAAATGGCAAGAAAACCATCAACATCACATGCCCACACATGACCTGATGACAGGCATTTTTGTGGTGACAGCATTGCATATACACATGCAATGGTATGGCAAGCGGAAACCCCAAGAAGGCCACCAACATATAGACCAGATGGCAGGTTATATTTGTGGCACAATGGTGGCAAGCAAACATGTGTGCTGAAGCAAAACCTTTCATTCAGGTGGGACCCAACACAACAACAACAACAACAACAACAACAACACAACACAAACACAAACACAAACACAAACACAAACACAAACACAAACACAACCACAACACAACACAACACACACACACACACACACACACACACACACACACACACACACACACACACACACACACACACACACACACACACACACACACACACACACATCATCATCATCATCATCATCATCATCATCATCATCATCATCATCCCCAGAGGGGACCCCTTCCAAGCTGCAAAATTCTGTCTTTGCATTAGTAACACAAAAAAAACATTGGTAACCTCTCTGTTGACTTTTATTTCCATAAAATGAGAAATTTTACCTCATTAAAATATCGGTTAATTTACCAGATAGCACTGCATTCCTGGAAATGAGTGCACAAAAAAAACGCCAGTCATTTTTGACCTCTCATTTGATAATTGAGGAGGTTCTATATATATTTTGAAAAAGAATTTTGAGATTTTGAAGATCAAGATTCTCAAGATGGTGAAGCTGGAGGCTGTTACTTAAACTCAATTTTATCCATCTAAAATCGAAAGTTAAAATCCATTTTAAAACTGGAAATAAAAGAGGAGGTTATGAGCTGAAGCTTGAAGATGACTCTTGGTTCTGTTCTGCACTAAGCTAAAGACCAAGCCTGACTGCAAGCCACAGAGCAAGACCTTCACTTGGCATGTCATAATGCACACAGGCTCAAGGGCTGTAAACCCAAAGCCAACTTGAAGCTGGAGCATCGAATGAGGCTATCATCATCATTTATGACTTATAGAGAAGACTTCTACCAGTAGTATATAAACTGGAGCAAGGGAGGGTTTGTCAAAGTCCTCCATGCATGTCCTTTACACTTCCAATTAGACTTGAGGGAGATATATTTTGATACAGAGACAACTCTTTTATTCCACATCTGGAGCAAGAACCATCTTGTAATGTTGAAAAGTGACATCTGTGAATGCCAAGAATAGAGTTGCCTTAGGGTCAACACTTGCTACACCTACCTTTTGACTACCATTTATTCCTATCTGGATACCAATTTATTGTATTGAGGATATTTTGTTCCACTCCAAAAGGATAGAGTGCATTGTTTGATGCCAGTTTCACCCATGCATATGCACACACTCATGTACACATTCCCACGGCCACACCAACCTTGGATGTAGAAGCACCATCTCAAGAAGTCTATTGCCATGATCACCACCTCCATGTACTGGCGCGCATTGCACATGCAACAAATCACGAGCCAAAAGGGCCCCGACCACCTCACCGTCAGTCCATGACCAATCGACACACGAACGACACAGGAGAGAAAGGAGCAAAGAGAGCAAGAGAGAGAGAGAGAGAGGAGGTTCTGCTTGTCCGACCCACTCAGGGAGAGAGAGGGAGAGGGAGAGCGAGAGCGAGAGCGAGAGCGAGAGCGAGAGAGCGAGAGAGCGAGAGAGCGAGAGGAGAGGGAGAGCGAGAGCGAGAGGAAGCGAGAGCGAGAGGGAGCGAGAGTGAGAGGGAGAGCAAGAGGGAGAGCAAGAGGGAGCAAGAGGGAGAGCGAGAGGGGGAGGGAGAGCGAGAGCGAGAGGGAGAGCGAGAGAGAAAGAGTGAGAGCGAGAGAGAAAGAGTGAGCGAGAGGGAGGGAGAGGGAGGGAGAGGGAGAGAGAGAGGGAGAGAGAGTGAGAGTGAGAGAGGGAGAGAGGGAGGGAGGGAGAGTGAGAGAGGGAGAGCGAGAGGGAGAGCGAGAGGGAGAGCGAGAGCGAGCGAGAGCAAGAGACCGCACTACCTCTTCACTGAGGTGATGCACTGGGCGAGGAAGCCCAGGAAGCGCGGGTGGCTCAACAGCGCGTTGGTGTACGCGTTTGATCTGCGTGCCCGCCCCCAACGCTCCGCGCCGGTGAGATGGAGAAGAGGCGGGGATAGAGGCAACAACCAAGCAACCAACAACCAACCAACGACTGCACCTGCTGATGAAGTACCGAACACCCGCAGGAGGGGCAGCATCATTTCTGGCACGCCGCGCGTCTGCAGTTCCACCTGAGAGAGATAGAGAGAAAAAGAGAGCCGGCGTCATACTGCGATGCGCGAGAAGAGCAGGAGCAGAGATGAGGGTAAGTACCGGGCGAGCGCAAAAAGAAGGGGCGAGAGGATGCCGGCGTCGAAGGCTGCGTTTGAGGCACGTATGCTGGTGCCCCGCACCGGTTGCAGTTCGCCTGTGGCTCTCAGCACATCACCGCCATTGACCTGTCAGCTGGTGAGTCGAACCAGTTGGCGGTCCTGCCTGGGTGTGGAGCACGGGTCGGGGAAGCTATCGTCTGCGTCAAGCAAATCCGCCAAAAAGACATTTCTGGAGACGCGTGCGAGAAACGCATTAACCAACACTTACACTACTAACTGGCCCAATCAGGGAAGAGCGCACGCCCGGAGAAAACCTGTGTGGTCTGCTTTCCCGGTCTTCGCGCCCTTTGGGTTGGTGCAAATCCTTTAATCCAATTGAAAGATGTACACCAGCCATGCTCACAGCAGGATCAAGCAGTCAATGCTGTCGCCTCTAACCAGCCAAGCCCCAGGGGAAGTGGTCTTAGTGATCATGGTGGTGGTCATGGTTGTTGTCAAGGCCCAAGGGGGGTGCTTTGGAGTTCATCTTCATCCTCAGTAAGATCTGTCACTGATAAACAATTAGTGAGTGAGATCACTGTGGTGGAGAGTGTACCTTCACAAGTGTTGGGGGGAGCAAATTGCTGTTTCATCTCCTCTCTCAGCCACCTGAAATTGCACTGCAGTTGATTGTTGTCATACATTGTGACATGTGAGGTGAGCAGCAAGTCAATCTCTCTAGTGGGTAGCACTTGTCAGTGAAGGTGGAGTAGAAGCAAAGGGAAGAGTGTGTACTGATTTTAGTGTTTGTTCTCTTGCTTGTGCAGTTAGAGTTGTTCATTGGAGAGGGCAGAAAGTTAAGGCTGCTGAGGTGAGGCGGTTTTCACCGCCCTAGCTTGGAGCACATGGGTGAAGTGAGAAGGTGGTGGGGAGTAGTATGGTTGTGGTGTGAGATGAATCATCCCCTTCAACTCCTCCTTGAGGTCCTGCACGACTGTGAGTCTTCATGTACATGGGGTTTTGGTCCTCCTGTTCCTGCTGTAGGATGCTGAGGTGCTTCTCCACAGCAGCATGTTAGTTGGCAAGCTCTTCTGATTCACTCTGGAGGTTGACAACTGTGTGGATGTATGTCTTGTTGGCCAGATCTTTGCTGACGTGCTTTGAAGGTATTCAGGTAGGACATCTTGAGTGCAAGCTCATCTTTCTTTTGCCTTTTAGCATCCGCCTCCTTGTGCTTGCCGTTGAGCTTGTGTTTGGTTGTGACTTGGTGTGCTTGCTGTTTCTGCTGCTGGAGTGCCATGTACTCTTCAGTGTGGGCTATGTGATGGTGGCCTTCAGTTTGAGCTGCTCAACTTGCTGATCCTTGGTGAAGGTCTTCCACACAAAGGTGCTTTTGTTAAACTGAACACAAGCACTCATGTGGGCATAGAGCATGCCATAGCTTTTGATCTCTGAGAGAGTAGGCTGTGTATCATGGTCAGTGTTGTCAGTGCTGGGCATAAACATTATGCTTGCCCTGTGTACAACCAACTGCTCTTTGCCTCCTCTCAACACCTCATTGGCCATAAAAGTATTAGTTGAATTAATTAAGCCCCCTCAATTTGGCAGGAATGCTGGGTTTCTGTTGCCAACTCGATTCACAATCACAACTACAGCCAGCCCACATCATACACTGTACACTGCCAATCTTATTGCATTTTATGTGTATGAGTATTAATGAAGTTGTTTTCTAATTAGATGCCTTGTCGAACAATAATGTCACAACCTTGACATCTGTAAAATCCAAGCAAAGAAGAGGTGACCTGCCTCCTACTTATATAATGTATCTCAAATGGCATTAGGCTTGTTGCCATGTGAGGTTGGGCTGACCTTCCATGTCAAGCAAAATGTTGCTTGATACTGGCGCAAGAAACTCCTTGATCCAACCTTCCATAATGGCCCATGGGGGGGGGGTTTGGTATGCTAATTTGATTTGATTTTTTCAATAATTTTTATTGATTGCATTTTCTGTTCAGATGGTTGAAGTTTGGAGAGGAAATGGATGAAGCCATACAGTGGCTGCTGTGGTTTAATGTCTGTCTTCATCCAGACTTTGATCTGCAGCAACACACTGACTTGTGCACAATAGAGCTGGTGCAGATGTCAGTTTGTTTGTTGCTCACATTTTTCACAGCTGGCGGTGGTCATGGAAATAGCTGGCAACACAACAGACCCAGAAGTACACAGCAGCAAACATTGAGTACTATGCCCAGTGGGTGGTACTGGTACCTATGTTCCCCTTCTACCACCTCAAATTTTGCAATGAAGCCCATTTCATGCAACCTCTACCACAACCAAGCCATTGGCCCCCTGGAGCTGATCTCTACCTCATCAATGGCCAGCAACTCAACAACAGCTTTTCTCTCACTCTTCTCCTCAACCTCTCCAACACCCACACTCCCTTTCACTTCCATCTTTGAACATACTCCAACATGGAACTCAATTTTCTTGCCTTTGTCATCTCCTCGATTGAGCATGGCCGCCTGCAACAAGGCGACTTCTTCATTGTGGATAACACAACCATTCACTCTGGCAACAAGACCTGGGACCTGCTTCTCCTCCTGGCCACCTACCCAATCAATATCATCTTCCACCCAAAATATTCACTGGAGCTCAACCCTCATGAATTAGTCTTCACATACCTTCATTTGCAATATCCACAACACCACCACACCTGTCTCCACTCTACTCTTTTGTGCACTTGCTCACATTCACTATGCAGATATCATTTCATTCTACCAAGAATGTGTGCACATACAAGATTGTATAATCTCATAAACAAATTCATGCCAATTCTTCTCTGCATCAGGACCACAGCCTGTGAGGAGTGCCCACCAGTCAGCTAGCAATTGGTGGCATGTTTCTGGAAAGCACTCAAGTGGGAGTTTTTGATCCATGAAATCTCAGTCGTTTTGGTGCCATGTCACAAAGTGGCCTAAAGCCCCCACAAAACTTATCTTTTTGGTGGATTTGCTTTGCGCAGACAATAGTTTTGTACAATCCTGTTGGAGAGAAAAACTTGCCTGCACCCAAAAATTGGTGGAGGGGGCTGAGGATAGGAGTGACATTGTGCACTTGATTGCAGAGGAGTGCACAGAGCTGCCAACATACAGCTTCTGCTGGGCTGTGCAAGAAGTGTGAGGTACCTCAAGAGCCACTTGACCACACAGATGTGGGTTCTCAGCATGGCTTATATTGATTTTAAGATTTAGTTCCACAATATTGGTCCAAATTGCCCATTTGGCAAAGATAAATTTACTTTTGGTCAACAATGCTAGCATGTGCTCATGTGCTCTTTGTTTCACCACACTGAATGCTGTGGGAGGACCACCCAAAAGATTGAAACAGTCTGAAAACAGGAAAATCTATCTATTTTTCTTCATATGCAAAAGAATATGTCAACTTATAAATTCAGCATAATCTGTGTTATAATTCATATTGTGGCTGTTTCACCATGTTAGAATTCATCTATTTTTTTTCAAACTCAGTGCAGGTTGTGTCCTTTCTTTTTGGAGTGACCATCTATCTTAATAATAAAAAAATGAACTGGTGCTGGGGGGAGCTGTGTCTTCCAGGGCCATATCACTGGTAAGTCTCATATCTGGTCTGTGTGTGGTGGTCTTGTTGGGAGTAGGTGGGCAGTTGGGGGTATGTTGTGGAGCCCATTTACCCCCTAACAAGCCAACACCACAGCAAAGTTTCAGTACAACAAACCCTACCCAACCAATCCTCCTGTACTAGTCATTGATTTCAAAACCTTACCTAGCCTTGTATTCAGCTGTACCACAAGTACCCTCATGCCTCAATGATCTCTACAATCAGCTACACAACCACAACCCAAATTGAAGATATTCCTGCTTCTCCTGCAGGTGATCCACCTTATCACCAATACCTGCCCCCTTAGCTTTAGCTGGTGCTGCCATGCCCCTTGTTTCTGTGCCTGTTTTTGCAAAGCATGATACCACCCCAGAATGTTAGGAACAACAGAAAGCAGAAACTTGGAGATGCCCATGCGACATTGCTTGCCTCCTTTACTTTTCTTGCCGTTGATAATTAACAACGATCGATTGTTCGCTCATGCCTGCATGTAGGGATCTGGTGGACCGGTTCAAGTACGCACTGGTGTGGGGCGCGTCGGCCAAGCACACGCCACAGAGGGTAGGCCTCAAGCACAGGCTCCTTGATGAGGACGTGATCTACCTCTCCAAGAATCCAAGAAGTAAATCGAGCAATACCTACGCGTGTCGTTTATGAGAATCCCCTCCACGCATAGCTGCGCCAGAACATAACACGCTGAGGACTTTGAGTTGCCCAACTCGTGCACACTCTTTACTTTTGAAGACTTGTGTGGGTTGGTTACCTCCCCCAAAAAACCAAACGGCTTACCTGACAGACGCCTGGGAGTTGTGTGTACCCTTGCTTTTTGGTATACCACAGGAGACAGGTGCAGAAGTGAATCTTGCTTCAAGAGGCTGCTTGTATCCCATGCAGATGCTTGCGTTGAAGTTGAGCCAGCTCATAGTTCTGTAGTCAGTTTTGGCACCCAAAGTATCGGTGGATTCAAACCACAGCAGTAGCACAACCAGCAATGGCTTCGTCCAGCGCCTCATTCAGAATGGTAGAGCACCTCGTAGTGAGGAGGTGAGGGTGAGCCCTGGTTGCGCGGCCTGCTGGGTTTGCTGGACGTTGCCTCATTCAGAATGGTAGAGCACCTCGTAGTGAGGAGGTGACCTGAGCGCGCTCAACCTGTCTTCTTCCGAACAGAAGTCGTGTTGTTTTTGGTCTTCGGCCAGGACTGGGTTTGAGGTGAGGACCGCCCTTGCGCGGCCTGCTGGGTCCGCTGGATGTTGCTACTGAGGTTTCTGAAGCTGTGATCAAACCTTACTGGGTCTAAAAAGGCGGAGGAACCAAAAAGGTGAATCTCCGCTCCACATTTAGAGCGGTGGATCGCTCTTTCTGACCAGGGCGACCTCAGCCCAGAGATGGGGACCAGGAAACCCTCCTTGGTTGACTTTTGCCGCGGTTAATTTCTCTTTCCTTCCTGAACTCGCTGGAAGTTGTTGAACACCGCTCTACTCCAGAAAAGAGAGAACGCGGTGTCTTCCATCTGGAGACTTGGGGAAGCAGCTGTTGCTTTGGCCCGGGGCTGCGTGCCATGTCTGCGTGGAACAATCAATTGGGAATACTCTTATTGGCACGCTCTACATCCCACCTGCATCACCATCATGTCTTTGTGCTGTGCGGGGACAGCTTCCTCTTCGGCCGCCTCTTCTGCTTCTGCTTCTGCTGCTGCAGCGGCCTGGCAACGTCTTCAGGCTCATTCCTCTTTGCCCTGGCCGTCCTCCTCCTGAGGCGAGACTGCGCCCCCCCACATACACAACACACACGTACACAGTCAGGTCGTGGTCGTGGTCGTGGTCGTGGTCGTGGTCGTGGTCGTGGTCGTGGTCGTGGTCGTGGTCGTGGTCGTGGTCGTTGTGGTCGTTGTGGTCGTTGTGGTCGTGATCATGCACGGGGGAGGGGAGGTACCGATGGAGAGGTGCCGGTATCCCAGGTGCAGGGTGTAGCGGGTGACCTCGGCGTTGGCCAGCACGAACCGCCAAACAATATGGAGTCGCGCAGGCCTGCGATCGAGCCGCCACAACGTCAGGGGCTGAGCCCGCAGCGCAGGCATGAGTACCCGCGGTCGTGCGGCGGCGATGAGCGGATGCCAAAAGAGGAGGGGGAAGGGGGGGGGGGAGTTACCAGGCTCTTGGTGATCGTCTCGCTGAGGAGATGCAGCCTCGAGTCGCCCTTGGCGCGGCCGGTGGTGCATCGGCTACATCGAGGATCATGATGTTATGGTGGTGGTGACAACCTGCCGCGAGCCTGCGCCTTCCTCCTGCCGCGACAGGAGGAACCCTCTGTGCGTGTGCCTTTTTTTCACAATTCTTTCGTGGAAATGGACAACAAAAGAAAAGAGAAGTATGTTTTTTATTTAGGCATATCCACAGGGATGTTTTGAGATATCAGATTCTGTGGGAATGCCTTCAGCAGATGAAGATGCCGCAGGCAAATAGGTAACCTGGACAGACACCAGCAGTTAAGACTATTGACCTTGCCTGAGGGTAGGTCCTCCACCACTCCTTGAGGCAGCCACACCGAAAATCAAGTTAATTCACAAAAACTGTTGAAGTAGGGGACATACCTGCAACAAAGTACTTACTTCACCAATGTTGTGGATTTGTTGAAGGTTGGCCACAGCTGCTAGGTCATAGAGGTGAATACAACCAGATTGGAACTGGCAGAAGTAACCAAAATTGAACACTCTGTGTAGCAAATTGCAATCTTCTCCTGGTCAGCATATCTGCTTTCATCTGTTCTGCTGTCGTACCATCACCCTCAGATTGCAAGAATTTATGTAGGAAAAGCAGAAAAGCAGGTTAAGAGAGGAAGGTACAAGCAAAATGGTTGACTCACATATGTTAAGAAAAAGTAACAAAGACTATTTTGTTACACTTTTCATCCCCCCTCTAAGATGATGATTGCTGATTATGTGCATTGCTTTCACTCCATCCTCCTCCAGGATGGACTTACACCTTGTTCTTGCAATGAGCATTTTGTTATGCCTATGATTTCAGCAGGAACAAATGGCATAGAGTATAGTGCACAGTGGTAATGGTGGTTTTAGTGGTCCCAGTTAATAGCAGCTAACAAGGTAACAATCATCACTGTTACACAGTGCTGAGCATAAAATTACCTGAATTCTGCAGCAGCTCTAGACTGGTGTGAATCACAATCATAGCTGCCTACCAATATGCTGCTTGTGTATATCAAGCACAACATTTTCTTCCTCTCCACCACTGACTGAATGCGTACACAGCATTGTATGTGGTTGGGAAAAGAAGGGGGTGAGTGCTCAGACAGCAGAGAAAAAAACAAACAGACACACTGGGGGTTGTGCCCCTCTATCTCTTGGTTGTAATCTTGCTTGAAGTGCTTGGCCCAGATGGCCTCCTGCACACTGCCATAAACCACATCACAAACACTGTCCCCAAGCACAACAAGCTGGCACTCATGGCCAATGAGGACACCACAGCAAAGTTTCAGTACAATAAACCCTCCAACATCCTACTGTATGGTACTCCCTTGTTTCTGTGCCTATTTTCTCAAATCATGAAACCATCCCAGAACGTTTGGAACAACAGACAGCACAAACTTGGAGATGCCCATGTGACATTGCATACCTCCTTTACTTTTCTTGCTGTGGTGGCCCCTACTCCACTTTGAAGACTTGCAGGAGGGTTGGGTTGGTTACCTCCCCTTAAAAAACCAAAATGGCTTACCTGCCTGACGCCTGGTAGTTTTTGTACCCTTGCTTTTGGGTTTCTACAGGAGACAGGTGTAGAAGTCAATCTTGTTGCAACAAGAGTCGGCTTGTATCCCATTAAGATGCTTGCGTCGAAGTTGAGCTTGCTGTTCTGTAGTCAGTTTTGGCATCAACTGGTACGCCCACCTCAATGTATCGTTGGATCCAAACCTCAGCGGCAGAACAACCAGCAATGGCTTCGTCCAGCGCCTCATGCGGAATGGTAGAGCCCTCATAGCGAGGAGGCGAGGGTTGAGCCCTGAGCGCTCAACCTCTCTTTTTCAGCAAAGAAGTCGGGTTGTTTTTGGTCTAGAGCAGCGCAGGTTTCGGCCAGGACTGTGTTTGAAGTGAAGACCGCCCAGCTCCTTGCGGGTTAGATGAGGACCGCCCTTGCACGGCCTGCTGGGTCCACTGGATGTTGCTACTAAGGTTTCTGAAGCCATGATCAAACCTTCATGGGGCTTTAAAAAGGCGGAGGAACCAAAAAAGGCGGAGGAACCAAAAAGGTGAATCTCTGCTCCCATTTAGGGCGGTGGACCAGGGACCAGGGCGACCTCAGCCCAGAGATGGGGACCAGGAAACCCTCCTTGGTTGACTTTTGCCACAGTTAATTTGTTGAACACCGCTCTACTCCAGAAAAGAGAGAACGCGGTGTCTTCCATCTGGAGACTTGGGGAAAGCACGTCTTGTCAGCTGTTGCTTTGGCCTGGGGCTGCGTGCCATGTCTGCTTGGAACAATTCTCTTATTGGCGCGCTCTACATCCCACCTTCATCAACATCATGTCTTTGTGCTGTGTGGGGACAGCTTCCTCTTCCTCACCGTCTTCAGGCTCCTTCCTCTATGCCCTGGCCATCCTCCTCCTGAGGTGCCTGCTAGAGGGGAACGTGTTACTGTGAGTTGAAGAAAGGAATCAACCGCATGAGAGGTGAGGTGTCACTTCGCATTCAATTACAGGCAAGGCGGAACTCCCATCTGCAGCACGAGCACAAGTGAAAGAGCGAAAGCCCTCCGACATCGCCCGTGCGTCTCTCTCTCTCTCTCACACACACACACGTGGTTGTGGTTGTGGTTGTGGTCGTGGCCATTGTGGTCGTGGCTGTTGTGGTCGTGGTCGTGGTCGTTGTGGTCGTTGTGGTTGTGGTCATGCACGGGGGAGGAGGTACCGATGGAGAGGTGCCGGTAGCCCAGGTGCAGGGTGTAGCGGGTGACCTCGGCGTTGACCAGCACAAACCGCCGCACCTCCTCATATCTGCCCCCCCAAACAACATGTAGTCGCGAGACCTGCGATTGAGCCGCCACAACGTCAGGGGCAGAGGCCACGTGGATGAGTGCCCTTGGCTGGTGTTTTTTTTTTTTTTTTTTTTTTTTTTTTTTTTGTGGTCTACTCTGTACAGGGTCATGTTGTTTTTGGGTTGTTTGTGCTGGCTAGGAATGTGCTCTCTTCTTTGCTGAGGAAAAGGGTGATGTGGTTGAGGAGGTGCTGATGTTGGCCAAGTGGTTATTTTAGTTTTTCATCGCTTTTTTTTGTGGATGACTTTAAGTGTGCCAACTTCTTGAAATGGAGCACCCATTCTCCACAGGGTAAGGGTAAAGACACCTATTTCAGCAAGTTTCAGATTTGCTCTAATTAAGTAGATAAATAGCTGGAGTAAACCAAGAGGGAGGGAGGGAGAAGGTATAATATACAAAACTGAGTGTTCAGGAAAAAGAGACAGTGACTCTTTTTCTGTTGACTGCACCTGTCTGGCAAGCTGTCCTAAATGTCTACAGCTGCATGACTGCTGATTTGACTGTTGAAAACTGTGGACATTTGGAGAAGGGGCAGGTGTCTCATTTTCAGTTATTTATCTTTGTATGTTCGTTGGGGGCATTTGTGAGATCTTGGTGGACCTTGCAGTACCTGGTGGATCACTTGCCATTCTTTCAAATTTGGGGCGAAATTTTGTTGGTGACCTGATCATTATACTATTTTACTTTGGATAGCATAACATTGCAAGTACCCAGCTGGCCTGTGCTATGAATCTTCAGGCCACTCATGCATGTCAAAAAGTCGCTTGTGCAGGACTCACAACAAGTTAACCATCAGGCAGGTGGAATGACCACCTTCATCTTCTTGCTATTATCATCACCAGGCTTATCAGAAGTGATAACACAGATGGTTTGCTTGTCAGGGCAATGCCTATGAAATGGACAAGTAGGCTAAGGAGGAGGATTAGCATAATCAAAGAGAACACACCACCAGGATTGGTTCTGCTTCCTGCTGATGCAATTGTGCTACTTTTCTACACATACAACTTACTGATGTGTTACATCATGGACACATAGGGGTGGAGCAGCCAGAAGAACCAGCAACACTGCAGCCCAAAGCCATCTTGCCTGGATGCTGCCAGGAAGCAGAGGGACACAAGCCACAATCAACAGCCTTGACAACCTCCTTGATCAACCTACCTCCAACAATCTACCTGCACTTGCAGAATCATGCGTGACCAGAGCATGGGTCAGTTACTCAAAGGACATGGCACTGGAAGATACAGCTGCCCCCAGCACATATAACTCACTTACACACCTGACTATGTCCTGCTAGGTCTGTCGACACACCACATGACCATCACCTGCCTTTCCTTTCCTTTCTTCTCCACTGCGAAAAAAAAACAGTGGGAAAAAAAGCTCTGCGTAACATGCCTGTTTGAGAAATTTCGCAGTGTTGTTGTTAAAAAAAAAACAGTTTGTGTTTTTGACTCAACATCATTACATTTTTGGCAACTCTTCATATTCTTGACTTGATGCTTGGGATCATTAAAGTAAGTACTAATTAAGTAGGTTAATAGCTGGAGTAAACCAAAAGGGAGGGAGCAGGTTTCTCCTGCCAGGTTGCCACCAGGTTGTTGTGAAATGTCAACTGCCTCACTCATGGCCAGGCAGAGTGATGAACAGATCAATTTTTCTAGCAACCTACTTGATAACTCTGAATTAACTTTTGGCAGAAAGAGTGGAAGAAGTTGTGAAGGAGTTGAGGAAAGTCAATCATGGCCACTGTCTCCCTCTCTGTGTCTCCCTCTCCTGGCCTGACAAGGTCAAATTCCACACATTCCTGTGCGGGAAGAGAATTTCAAACTTGGTGTCATTTGCCGACACCCTTCTGAAGATTGTGCATGATGGAAGTTTCTCTCCATGTGGATGAGTGGATGTGGGAGTTGGAGGATGGAGGACGCTAGAGGAACAATTGAGGACCAGTTTTTTGCATACTTAAGTGGATAACCAGCCACTATAAAAAGCGGATATGGCCTGCTTGCTCAGGGTCGCTCTCCATTCTTTTATTCTGGCTCGTTCAACCCCAAACAACATGGAGTCGCACAGGCCTGCGATTGAGCTGCCACAATGTCAGGGGCTGAGGCCACGGCGCAGGCATGGGTACCTCGGTCGCGCGGCGGCGATGAGCGGATGCCAAAGAGGAGGGGGAGGGGGGAGTTACCAGGCTCTTGGTGATCGTCTCTTGGGGATTGTCTCGCTGAGGAGAAGCAGCCTGTATGTGGTGTATGTGGGGTGGGGGGGGGGGTGAAGCAGGTGCTGCGGCGAGTGCTCCCGCCGTACCTGCCCGCGGTGTCGTCCTTCGAGACAATCGGACACATCGCTCATCTCAACCTTCGCGACGCCACCTTATCGGCCAGGTCATCCTCGACGTATGAATGGCCTCCCCCCCTCTTGTTGTTGTTGTTGTTGTTGTGTGTGTGTGTGTGTGTGTATGCGTGTGGTCTCTCCAGCTTTTCCCCCCCCCTCTCTTGCCAGTCGTACCTCGACACCAAAGTGGTACCCTATCTACTTGCCCCTCCCTAACTCCCCTTCCTCGTCCAGGAGGTGGTCTGGTCCTCACACGTTGGCGCGATAACCCCCTCTCTCTCCACTTTCTCTCCTCGACCGCCAGAGCGAGAGCAGGTGTCGTTTCGCATTCAATTACGGGCAAGTGTACTGGCACTCCCGCGGCCAAGAACACTGGCTTGCAAGGTCTATGCCAACGACCTCGACCCCAAGTCCTACGAGTAACAACGCGCGGCGCAACAAAGTGCCCCCTCCTCCTCCCTCCAAGCTTTTGTTGGTGCAGCAGATGCCTTCCCTCTCTCTCTCTCTCTTACCGCGCACACGCGCTCCAGGTGCAGCAGCTGGTGCGAGCGCACAACATGGACGCGCGGGACTTCGTAAGGGCGCTCAACGAGGAGGCGCCCCCCGTCCCGTTCACCCAGGTCATCATGAACCTCCCCGCCTCCGCCGAATCCTTCCTCGGTCACCCCCCCCCAACAACAACAACAACAACAAGTTACCCATCCACGCGCTTCTTTGCTCGTTGGTTGTTTGCTTATCTACAACGGTGGTCGTTGTGTGTGTGTGTGTGTGTGTGTGTGTGTGTGTGTGTGTGTGTGTGTGTGTGTGTGTGTGTGTGTGTGTGTGTGTGTGTGGACAGATGTCCTCAGAGAGTTCCCCTCCGAGCTCAGCCCGCCCACCATCATCCACTGCTACGTGTTCACCAAGGACACCGTAGCAGACGTCGTCCAGGTACAGAGCACCCGAGTCTTTAGCGCTGCATCTCAACTGAAGCTGCTTTCTTTGTGGTGAGCTGACTGGAACCTCTCTGGACCAAGCCCCCACCCAGTGTGGAACTGTTTGTTTTTCACTGTCTGGGCCAACCACAAACTGGGTATATGGCTGGAGTTGATATCACAATGGATGACTCCACAAACCTGATGATAGTGTACGTCCCCCTCCTCCCCTTCATGCTAGTTCCTACTATATGGAGAACTGCATCAGCTTGGTGCCATATGGTTTTGAAGCCTGTAGCCAGTTTGACATCTATTGCTTGTTGTTAGAGCTATCCATGTGACCTGGATGGATCACAGCTACACATACAGGTCAATGGTCGAAGCCCCATCAAGCCAGTGGTCCAGTGTCAATAATGTGCTCCCCACCAATTCAAACTGGTGGGGAGCAACAAAAAAAAAAACGCATTCAGAAACAAGTAGAGGGAGTAGCTGTGTCCACACAGGCATCCCTGCTTTTGTACTTTTGTGTGTCCCACAAAGGTGGTTTCCTCACTTTTCTCCTACAGTACACACTGATCAATGGGTCTGACCATGCACAACCAGTGTTGCTGCAAGTGAGAGGATGAGGTGCAGTTTTGTGTGCTGTTGTGTGTGGGAAGAAGAGATGCTGTGGCATGGCACCACAGCAGATGGTTTGGGTCAGTGCACAGCAAAGGGAAAAGAGATGTGAAGATGGGGACAAACCTAGTCTAAAAGGGGAGGCAGGTCAAGAGCTTCCATTGCTGCTGGCTCACCACACATGGCCAGGTCTTTAAGTATCAAGTTGGGGACAAACCTAGTCTAAAAGGGGAGGCAGGTCAAGAGCTTCCATTGCTGCTGGCTCACCACACATGGCCAGGTCTTTAAGTATCAAGTTGGTACAAATACTCTTCATCAAAGATGGAGTTGAAGGTGATCCATTCTCCTATTGATGAGGGAGAAGAAAAGTCTCAATATCTAAAAATATCAAGAATTAAAAGAGGCACAATACATACACCTTATGGTGGTTGATTGTGGTGCTGCCATTGTTGCTCCCACTGCCATTGGTTGTGTTGCTCCTGCTGCTGCCACCATCACTGTCGCTCCTGCTGTCTCATGGGCCTTTGTATGGCAGTTGAGCCAAGCCTTGTATGGCCACAATTTGGCCAAGCACATGTGTACAACACGGGGGCTGTCACTTGTTGTTGCTTGTGTGGTTGTGAAGTGGTAGAGGATGAAGAAGGCGCTGAAGAGGAGGCTCCTGCTGCTGCCACCACTGGAGAGGAGGCTCTGAGTTGTTTGGGCATGGCAGAACAGATCACATCAGCTCCAACACATTGACTAGACACAACTGTGCGCATGTGTGGTGGTGTGTGGTTCTACAGTACCTGAACAAAGATGAAGAGGTGGAAGAGGGAGTACTTGAGCGCAGTTTGCTTCCTCTTGCTCCCTTTTGATGGGGGAGGGGCGGGGATGCCAGCAATGGCGTTCCTGACATGCTGAAGGAGGACAGGTCAACTGTCCTTGCTGGTGAATGAGCGCTTGTGGTGCTGTAGATAGATCTTCAGGTGATCTACACGCACTAAAAGAATAACCTGGGCAGTAAGAAGCACCTTGGTTATGAGTGAGGGGAAGCAATACAAAACAGAGCATGTACATTCACCCACATGGTGAGTGTGAATGGTCTGCTCAACCCATGTGGCAGTTTGGTAAGGATGGTCATTATATATTGGCTTATTCCGCTTGTGGCAAGGTCACTCTGTGAATGTGGGGATGAGAATGGAGCAATTATGATGCATGGCAACATACCTGTTTCTTTCTGTGCTGCCCTTTTGTAGAGACTGTGTGTTTGGCGGCTGTTTGGTTGGTTCTTGATGGTGTCACGCTTCTTGCATGCTGCAATCAACTTCTTCCACCAGTTCCATTGCGCTGTGGAAATGTGAAACCCAAGTTGAGAGTAGACATCCAACAAAGACTTGGTGCCTGAATGTGCACACACACACGGTTAATTTTGAAAGCAAAAAAAAAAAATTTAGTACCTTCATTGTGCTCAAGGATGCCAGCATCAAAGAGCGACTCATACATGACAGGCCAGTTTTGCTGCTTGTCAACAGGCAGCTGATCTGTTGAGGGACTCAAGCTGGATTGTTGAGTGGCCATGAATATAGTGCTGGCAGTCTGCAATGTAGCCATGGATGAGCTCAAGGGCTGTGATTGCCTAACTATGCTCCACTGGATTGACCTTAATAGAGCAGGAAAATGATGAACAACATATTCACAAAAAAAAAGGTAGGCAGACATCATGTGAGCACCACAGATGGTGGTGAGCACCACAGATGGTGCATGTCAGTGATGTGCAGCACAAAGGCCTTCATGTGGGTGATGAAACCTTGCTCATGTTTTGGGTACTTCTTTTTCACCTGTACACATACCCCTTGCAACCCATCTATGGAGAATTGAAAAGGCATGAAAATTGAGGGCAGGGGGCTACCTATACGGAAATGGGCCTTGAGACTAGCCACGATGACCTTGAGGGCTGGGTGCTCACTGCACAGATTGGTCACTGTGTGCTGGGTTGCAGCAGTATGCCCACCACGCAGCACGCCCATCAACAAATGATGTACAAAAAATTTTAAAAAGGACATACCACTGGGAGGGTCAGTGCTTGCGCAGTGGCATCACCCTCAGCAGTGCTTGATGTCCCCATGTAGGTGCAAAGGGGATGTTGATGCTCCTGCGCTGGTGTCCTTGAGTAGGTGGACATGAGCCACAATTCCACCAGCACGCTGACGTCCACACATTGGATTGTGAGGCAGAGGCAAAAGGGACAGGCAAGGAGTGGAAGGAAGCCAGCAAGCTGCTGCAACTTGATGAGTGCCCACAAGTAGCAGGGCTGGTCCCACTCACACTGTCAAGTCTGCAGTGCAATCAAAGGCAAGATATGCCAGTGGAGTGTGTTCTTGTGTTTGACTGCTGGCCTCTTCTCTCTCTCTCTTCTATCTCTCCTATCTTTTCTTTTTCCAGTTTGTGCACGCTCGCCTCTCACTCTCAGCATGCTTCCTCCTGCTGCTTCCATCACTCCTCTTCCAGCTGCTTGTGGGCCTGGGAGAGATGTTGTTGGGTCCCAGCAAGCTGCTTCTTGTTCTGGCGAAGCTGCTCTTGGAGCTCATTAAGCTGAAGCTTTGATGTCTCCTCAGCAGCAATGGGCGCGGTGGCCACATCAATTACTGCCACAAGCTCCTGCTCTCGCTCCTTCTCCTTCTGCCTCTTTCTTTGTTGCTCTCTCTTCCACTCCCTCCTTTGCTCTTGTTCTTCCTCTTCCGGTCTCTTCCTTTCTGCTTTCTCCTTGTTTCACTGCTCTCATGCTTCAGCTCTCTTCTCTCTCTCCTTCCTATTCTTACAATTGAGCCTGGCTCTCATCAAAGCCTCAGCCATTGGGATGACACTCATCCTCTTCCTCAACGCAAAAGAGTTGGAGGAAAAACAAATTCATTAATTCAATGAAAGCTTTTTTTTGACCACATTACCCAAATGCCAAGGGTAGCGTGTGCCCAAACGAATCGGGCGTTTTGTTTTGGAAGGGGTACAAAAAATCCCCGGTCCTAAAAAACCAACGTTACTGGACCCTTAAGGCTGTTGTGTTTTATGTTTTGTTATAGTCCGTTTTACTGTGTTTTTCTGAAGCTTAAAAACTACTTATTTGTGCTTCATCTTCATCTCTGGAAAACCTTGTTGGACAGCAGTGAGCTCTGTCCAAGTGGTTTCCTGTGAGGGCACTGGAAAGTAATGTTGCCAACTGGTAGTTCTGCCAAGGTCACCTATCGCTTGCAAATGATGCATCCTACAATGAAAACAAGCACAAAATACTGGACCAACAACAAAACCATAAAAATGCCCACCATCTGGGCACAGACAACAGATATCAACATGCTGAGCCAGTTGAAGTGTTACTGTTCTCCTTAGAGTGGTTGGACAAGCTGGTTCAGTGTTGCACAAACCACTACATGATTGAATAAATGAGGTAATCTCCCTGACAGCCAAACAAAAGCACAACCTCAACTTGAAAATCCATGGTGACCATCTTGACCAATTACAGCCTCTATAAGGAGCTCTTTGGGACCGGCATGTACATCATATTCACCATCATCTGTGAGTGGATGTGTCTTAGGAATATGTATGAGCAGGATGACATCATGTCAAGGCTGTGCATGTGCCTGGATAGTGGTCTCATGCAACTGGTCACCCAGCGCCCATGAATGGGATTAATAACATCAAGACAATGCTGATGGACTAGGTGCTAATCAAAGAGCATATGCCTGCTTCTGTGATGGTATTTTGCCATTTTTTTCACCCACAACACTAGCCCAAACATGACAAGATAGAGGGCATAATTGTGGGAAAGAAGGAACAGGAGCATTGCCTATGCATAGAGCAAGCATAAATGTCAAAAAGACCTCCAACATCACTTGCACCAAATTGCAAATTGCAGGCTTTTTGGGGTGAGGGATGTGCATGCGCAGAGCATACACAGCATTAAACTTGAGGTGCAGGAGCTACACCACCAGCATGGACCATGCATCCATGCAAGGATTTATTGAGAAGGTGATGTGCCTGCCTGGCCATGAGTAAGGCAGTTGACATTTCACAACAACCTGGTGGCAACCTGGTAGGAGAAACCTGCTCCCTCCCTTTTTGTTTACTCCAGCTATTAACCTACTTAATTTGTACTTACTGCTATGACCTCGACATGTTTAAAAAAACAGCTTGTGCTTCACGCACCCTACTGCCAAAAAATGAGTTGGCATTTTTCACCAAAAGTATTTTTATCTTTGCAAAATGGGAGATTTAAAACTTATTTTGAGGAGCTAAATCTTGAAATCAGAATCCATTAAAATGACTGGACCTCTCATTTGATAATAGAGGCGGTTTATTCTTATCTTACTGGCAGTCCTGTCAGATTCATGATGGTCAGCTGCTCCATCCATCAACAACGATTGGACATTTTGTGGGAGGAGGAGGGGTTCCTTTTCAGGGGTGGGGCGCTGGTTGCATGGTGAGAGGTGGTGGACCATGTGCATTCAGAAAGAGAGGTGCCCACAGTGCTGGGCCAACACAGTGTGCAGTGGTGGCTATGGTGGGGAGAATGTGGGGGGCCTCAGCACTGGTTGCCACTTCCCACTGGTGCTGCTGCTGGGCAACAGAGGGTGGTGCAATGGCCAGGCAGAGGGTGAGCATGAGTGGTTTTCCCTGGAATGGGAGGCTGAGGGCGCACTGCTGAAAGAAGCCCAGCATGTGCAGGAACCAGCCCTGTCATCAGCCAAGACATGACATCAACACCACACTTGGCTTCCCCACACAACACAACAAACTTGTGGTAGATCATCCCCAAGCAAGCGAGTGCAGCAATGAGGGTCTGGTTCTTCTGCTTTGGGAGGAAAGTGAGGCATGCTGGCTCACCTCACACTGCCCTCCCCTTGCATGCAACAACATGCATGTTGAACACACACTCATTCACCAGCAGCCAGCCAACAAAATCCCAGACTTGCTCACACACAAAGTGCTGGTGAGCCACCAGCACAGGCTCAGTGTTCCACTTCTGAGGGATGGTAATGAGCTCCTTGTAGACCCTCTCAATGGTTGATTTCAACAGTGTCTTGTGGAGCTCAGTCCCAACACAAATGAACCTGTCAACATGAGCCATGGGTTGTCCTCAATCCAGTCCAGGATGATCATGAGCTCATCGCCTGTGAGGCGAGGCTTGCACCCCTTCTTCTTCATGGGCAGAGGGGGGGGCTGGTTCACCAAGGGCCACCACTCACTCATGGTACTCATGTGCACATACCACCTCAATCACACGCCGCACAGTGCTACAAGAGATGTTGTAGGCTTCAGCAGCCTCAGCCCAGTCAGCTCACCCTTCTCATAGACTTTTCTCCACAATGAGGGCCTTGATCTGCTCAGCCAGGGGCTGGCCTCAGCAGTGCTTGGATGGGCTGCTGTTCCTGGATCTCAGGGGGGTGGTTGGTGACAAAGTTATTTGCTTTTGCTGCATCTCAGGCCTCCAAGAAATGTTGTGATAGCACTAGTATCTCCTTCCACTCCTTCTCAAGGGCTTCCTCCTGCTCAGGGACCACCCGGAGCACCTCTTCATTGCTCACTGCTGGTTGTTGTGGTTGTGAGAGTGGTGTTCATTTGCTATGTTGGGTTCTTCTTTTTTGCTGTGTCTGGTGCCCCCACCCTGCTCCAGTGTCAGCCATTTTGGTTCTTGGTGCCTTAAAAAGTCATTCTGAAGGCCTCAAAAATTGACAAACTCAACACTTGGAGAATTAGGTGGTTGAAGGTGGTGGGAGGCTGGCATGTGTGATCTGGTCACTGTGCAGCTGTGGCTTGTTCTCCTCTCATGGCATTTTCCCTTCTGGATACATGTACCCGCGGGGATGATCAAAACATTTTTAGAGCTCAGAGAATAAAAAATGCCGGAAAAAGAAAGAATTGCAAAAAAAAGAAGAGAGATAAATTGAACTCATGGACGCCCGGGCAAGACACGCACCAGCATTCCACCAGTCTTCCTCGTCGCATAGTGCTGTTTTAGATCGCAAGATCTTTCCGTATAAGAAACGCGCCAGCAAACGGCGCTCCTGCAGCCCGCAACGCATGACGGAGCCTCTATAATTTAATCTTTATTTATTAAAAAGAAAATGAGAGCTTGGCTATCCTTTTGGCATCCGCCGCCGCGCGACGGGGTACTCATGCCTGCGCTGTGGCCTCAGCCCCTGGCGTTGTGGCCGCTCGATCGCAGGCCTGCGCGACTCCATCGTTACGGCAGATCTGCGGCAGCTGCCAGAGGAGGTGCGGGGGCTCGTGCTGGCCAACGCCAAGGTCACCCGCTACACCCTGCACCTGGGCTACCGGCACCCTCCTCCCCCGCGACGACCACAACGACCACGGCCTGACTGTGTGTGCGTATGTTGTGTATGTGGGGCGGGGGGGGGGGGTGAAGCAGGTGCTGCGGCGAGTGCTCCCGCCGAACCTGCCCGCGGTGTTGTCCTTCGAGACGATCGGACACATCGCTCATCTCAACCTTCGCGACGCCGCCTTGTTGTTGTGTGCGCGCTGCCTCACTCGCTCACGTGTGATGTCTCTCTCGCTTTCCCCTCTCTCTTACGACTCGTTCGCAGAAAAACCTCCGGCTGCGTTCGGTGGTGAACAAGACGCACGGCAGCATCACCACCTTCCATACCTTCGCCATGGAAGTCATAGCCGGGCAGGAGGACCGCGACACCAAAGTGGTACGCGATCTACTTGCCCCCCCCTCCCTCTCTTCCCAACTCCCCTTCCTCGTCCAGGAGGTCTGGTCCTCACACGTTGGCGCGATTACCCCCCTCTCCTCCCTCTCCCTCTCTCTCCTCCCCTCTTTCTCCCTCTCCTCGACCACCAGAGCGAGAGCAGGGGGAGCTTCGCATTCAATTATGGGCAAGGTGTATTGGAACTCCCAGAACACCGGATGCACAAGATCTACGCCAACGACCTCAACCCCAAGTCCTACGAGGCTCTCGTCAACAACGCGCGGCGCAACAAAGTGCCCCTCCTCCTCCCGAGCTTTTGTTGGGTAGCGCTGCGCAGCTGATGCCTTCCCTCCCTCTCCTCCCTCTCCTCTCTCTCTCTCTCTCTCTCCCACCACGCACACGCGCTCCAGGTGCAGCAGCTGGTGCGAGAGCACAACATGGACGCGCGGGACTTCGTGAGGGCGCTCAACAAGGAGACGCACCCCGTCCCGTTCACCCAGGTCATCATGAACCTCCCCGCCTCCGCCGAATCCTTCCTCGGTCAGCACCCCCCCCCCCACAACAACTACTACTACTACAACAACAACCCATCCATCGTTGGTTGTTTGCTTATATACAATGGTGGTCGTTGTGTGTGTGTGTGTGTGTGTGTGTGTGTGTGTGTGTGTGTGTGTGTGTGTGTGTGTGTGTGTGCTCTCTGCTGCAACAGCGTGTCAAGGAGGTGCTGCAGCGTCCGCTCAAAGAGAAGAGAAGGAGGTCTACGAGGTGCGGGATGTGTCGCCCAAGAAACTGCTGTGCGTTTCCTACCCGCTTCCCCGAGCCGCGTCTTCCCCTGTTCTCCTCTGTTCGCACACGAGGGCATATGAGAACCTGGTGGAGTGGAGGGGGAGCTTTCTCTCTCTCTCTCTCTCTCTCCCGTTTCAAACCTGATGGTGATGAAGGTGGGATGTAGAGCGCGCCAATAAGAGAATTCCCACTTGATTGTTCCACTCAGACATGGCACGCAGCCCCGGGCCAAAGCAACAGCTTGGTTCTGCCTCGAGTGGGGGCTTTCGGTTAGGTTTGTTTAGCTTAGTTTAGTGTTGGTTTTTGGTCTGAGGAAGCGCAGGTTTAGGCCAGAACTGACAAAAGAAACTTCCTTTTTGGTCCTGTTGCCGGCATATAGAACAGGTTCTCTTCAGTTTGAGGCCTGCCACAAGCTGAACGAGAGGGCCATAGTCTTTAGCGCTGCATCTCAACTGAAGCTGCTTTCTTTGCGTGAGCTGACCGGAACTGTTGTCTGGACCAACCGCCCAAGTCGACGCCCGCGGTTTAAGTGGCTGGTAGAGTGGATCATATTGGGTGACTCCACAAACCTGATATTTGTGTACGGTCCCTCCTCCCCACTAGCTACTAATTGGTGGCTCGTTCCAACAGGAGAACTGCGCCAGCTTGGTGCACATATGGTTTTTAAGCCCGTAGCCAGATTGACCGCTTGTTGCTAGAGCTATCCATGTGTGACTTGGATGGATACAGGTCAATGGCTGAAGCACCATCAAGCCAGCACTGTGCAGATAGTGGTAGCAGTATCTTTAATGTTGCTCCCCACCAATAAACTGGTGGAGAGCGTTCAGAAACAAGTAAAGGGAGTAGCAGTGTCCACACGGGGCATCCCTACCCTCTGCTCTCTTTGGACCCTTATACAATTGAGGAGCTGCACCATTTCTCACCAACAAAAGTGCAGGGTAGTTTGTGATACCAAAGAATTGAGGAAGGCGCTTGTATGCTAGGGTATCAACCTTGGCCACCTGTACAACGCCAGCCAGATGATGTGCCACTTCTTCGCATCTGGTCGTATATACATCAGAACATGTAGAAGCTCATGTGAAGGAGTGCGTACTCACTAAGTAGGGCTTTGCTGTGGTTCCCCATTGGCACAACAAATGCTACCAAAACCTCTGGGTTATGGGCAACGAATTGGGCAAAACTCTTCTCTGTCAAGCTTATGATGCTTGTTTTGGATGCTACACACACCATCCATAATGCAATTACAAAGGATAACTTTTGGACAAAGGGACCAAACATATTGCACTAATCACTACTGTGACACCATGCTGTTTTTTTTTACAGTGAGCTTTAGCAGAAATTTCTGCGCAGTTCTGTTGGGCCCAGGCATAAAGTCTAACCAATCATAAGTCATCCCTTTAGCTTTGGAGCAACATGGAAAGTGTGCATCTGACAGTGAGGTCTTGTCTCGTGGCTTGGTCTGAACATCCAGAGTTAGTTTTCATGAGCATGTTTTTTTTTTTTTTTTGCAAGTACAGGAGATAGCTGGGAGGACTGGAGGCAGAGAATCAATTTGGAGGAAACATAAATAGGGAGTGGCCTCCCATTTCTCCATTTGTGTTGTGACAGAGGTGGGGGCCATGTGGCCACAAGGCAAGGAAGCTGCCCAATGCAGGGGGCGCTGTGCCAGAGGCCAGTGCAGGTCTTAAAAGGTCCAGAAGCAAGGAGGGCAGTACGCCAGAATTGCCAATCAGCCAATTTTTGAAGATGTGGAGAAATAGAAAAAAATGCATCATTGTAACCTACATGTCCTGATAACTCCAAAGCTGAACCTCCTGAAACTTTCTGTGCCTTGAATTTGCCTGCTTTGGCGCACCCTGCGTATTGGCTGGACATCAAATCGTCCCATTGGAGCTCCCAAACGTTTTGGGAGCTCCCAAACGGGGCAGGAAAAAAGGACTTGTGCATGCCAACTCTCACTTTCATTTGCTCCTGCTTCCTCTTCTTTAATCTTTATGTACTGGTGGCCATGCACCTTTAGAGCATGGAAAAAAATACAGAGATACTTGTAGGAGAAGAAAAGGACTACAAGGGCATATCATTGTTATGATATCTCAATTGCCTAGAAGTAATAGACCTGCAAAAAAATTGAGTTTGATTGAGAGTGGCACCTTTTGCCACAACAGGGCTGAGTTGGATATCCTCTCTTCCTCTACATGTAAGCTGGCTCATGATGGTATAGCACAGAACAGAAACCGCATTTGCTGTGGCCACCCACAGGGCAGTTAAAACATCCCCTGTACTTGTACTTGTCATTGATTTCAAAACCTTACTTATTACCTGTCAATTGTACCCCTCAATGACAAAAGATTACTGCATCCAGCTATGCAATCCCAACCCAAATACAAAGATTTGTACAGCTTTTAGTGTTTCCACCTTACCACCAAATTAAAGACTAGTTGGGCAGTCTCACATCCTTTCTCATCATCCAACTAAACCCACCAGTGTGGACACTTGAGGAGAATGTTTTTGAGGTAAGATGAAGAGTAATGCCCTTAGCTGGTGTGTCATGCTTAAAATTAATCCAGTGTGCAACTCATAACTCATTTGCCTTGACTCCCTTGTTTCTGTGCCTGTTTTCTCAAATCATGAAACCATCCCAGAATGGTAGGAACAACAGAAAGCACAACTTGGAGATGCCCATGTGACATTGCTTATCTCCTTTACTTTTCTTGGCTGTGGTGGCACCACTTTGCAGACTTGCAGGTGTAGTCAAAAAAAAAAAAAAAAAAAAAAAAAAAAAACGGCATACCTGACTGAGTCCTGGTGTATTCAGATGTGGTTGTTCTACCACTGATTCAACGATGCATTGGGGTGGGCGACCAGTCGATGCCAAAACTGACTGTACAGCAGAACTATGAGCTCAACTTCGACACCTCTTGTTGCAAGCTCCTCATTCAGAACGGTAGAGCACCTCGTAGCGAGGAGGCGAGGGTGGAGCCCTGAGCGCGCTCACCTCTCTTCTTCAGCACAGAAGTCGTGTTGTTTTTGGTCTTTTCTAGAGCAGCGCAGGTTTCGTGCCAGGACTGGGTTTGTGAAGAACGCCAGCTCCCTTGCGCGGTTAGCTGGACGGAGATACCGTGACCGAAAAAGGCCGAGTGCTCGATCTGGCCAAAATAAGGCTTTGCTTTCTGTGAAAGGGGCGCGTGTCGTCAGGCTTGGGTCAAGGTCAAGGATGAGGCAAGGGCAGGAAGTCGACCACTACCACCGTCACCACCAGCAACGGCGCCAACCGAGCGTTTTCGTAGGCTAGGACCCTGACTGAACACACCATTAGCCTTGGGGGAAGGGTGTTTTTGGAACGGGGAGGAACGTCGTGCTGTGCGGGGATAGCTTCCTCCTCGGCCTCGGTCGTGCCATCAACGTCTTAAGGATCCTTCCTCTTTGCGCCCCGGCCGTCCTCCTCCTGAGGCGTCTGATGGAGGGGAACGTGGTACTGCGAGTTGAAGACACACACACACACACACCACACACACACACACACACACACACACACACACCATGCGCACAACTACCACCATATTAGCAAACAACCAACGAGCAAAGAAGCGCGTGGATGGGTGGTGGTGGTGGGGGGGTGCACTGACCGAGGAAGGATTCGGCCGAGGCGGGGAGGTTCATGATGACCTGGGTGAACGGGACGGAGGGCGCCTCCTTGTAGAGCGCCCTCAGGAAGTCCCGCGCGTCCATGTTGTGCACTCGCACCAGCTGCTGCACCTGGAGCGCCTGTGCGTGGTGGGAGAGAGAGAGAGAGAGGAGAGGGAGGGAAGGCATCAGCTGCACAGCGCCTAACCAACAACTGGGAGGAGGGGCACTTTGTTGCGCCGGGCGTTATTGACGAGAGCCTCGTAGGACTTGGGGTTGAGGTCGTTGGCGTAGACCTTGCAATGCATCCGGTGTTCTTGGCCGCGGGAACGGCGAACGGCCCACGCCGGCAAACATGTCACCTGCCCGTCCGCCTCTTCCCGCACGCCCGCACGAATTCGCCGACTTACTCGTTGCTGCACGTGTGTGTGTGTGTGTGTGTGTGTGTGTGTGTGTGAGAGAGAGAGAGAGAGACACGCATAGACGATGTTCTAATTGAATGCGAAGCGACACCTGCTCTCGCTCTGGTGGTCGAGGAAAGGGAGAAAGGGAGGAGAGGGAGGGAGGGGGGTTAATCGCGCCAACGCGTGAGTACCAGACCACCTCCTGGACGAGGAGGGGAGTTGGGAAGAAGGGGGGGGGGGCAAGTAGATCGCGTACCACTTTGTTGTCGAGGTCCTCCTGTCCGGCTATGACTTCCATGGCGAAGGTATGGAAGGTGGTGATGATGCCGTGCGTCTTGTTCACCACTGTGAACGCAGCCGGGGGTTTTTCTGCGAACGAGTCGTAAGAGATAGGGGAAAGCGAGAGATACATCACACGTGAGCGAGCGAGCGAGGCAGCGCGCGCGCACCACACACACAACAACAACAACAAGAGGGGGGGAGGCCATTCATACGTCAAGCATGACCTGGCCGATAAGGTGGCGTCGCGAAGGTTGAGATGAGCGATGTGTCCGATCGTCTCGAAGGACGACACCGCGGGCAGGTTCGGCGGGAGCACTCGCCGCAGCACCTGCTCTACAGTTCACTCACCCCCC
>JANDJZ010000431.1:0-10023 GCA_027943245.1 Acanthamoeba sp. SK_2022b
CAAAACCGCCCCCGAGACAACCTAACCCCCCAGAAAGACAGCCCCCGACAACAACCCACCTAACTGAGCACAACCCAAAAACCAAAAAACGACCTCCCGACAAAAAACCAAGACAAACACACACAGGAAACAAAAAGAGAATGAAAAGAAAAGAGAAGAAAAGACCAACCTATCCTAAAATAAAAAGAGACCTACCAAAAAAGGGAAAAATAAAAGTAAAAAACCCTTTAACCAAACACTTGCCAACAAAAAACGACCCTGAAAAAACGTGAGCCCCCTCCCCTCCAGCAGAACAGATGGAGAAGGACAAGATGCAATTAAGTGGAGAAAGAAGTGAGGAGGACGAACCTGACACCGACCCTGACAAAGACGGTATCAGCAACACAGAGAGAAGCGAGAGAGAGAACAAGAGGAGAAAAAGAGCGGACCTCTCTGACTGGGCAAGGCCCAGAGGAGTAGAGATAGAAAATAAAACCAAGGACCCCACGAGAAGCTTCAGACCTACAGAGGGAGCATCAGAGGAGGAGGCGGAGATACAACGACTCCAGTTCATCCAGGCAGAGAAATCTCGGTGTCGGGCTGAACTAAGAAAGACTAGAGGACCACCCCCCCCACGACCCACCTCCTCCAACACCTCCCGCCCATCAACCCGGCAACTGAACAACGCTGACCGCCGCTCTGATGCCCTACTCGTGAACGTGGAAAAGAAGAGACAACTGAAAGTGGCCCACACTGACGGAATCATCACAGCCACGCAGGTCGGAGGACTCAACACCACCCTATGATGGATGGTTGATGACACCCTTGACCAAAGGGTGCTGGTAGTCGCCCTCTGCAAGACTCAGGTGGAAAACATGGGTGACTACCAACAGTTCATCGGGAAACTCATTGATGACTTTGACGAGGAAGCTGGAAGCATAATCGAACCGCAGAAACAATGCGCCACCCTGGTGTTCAGCAGACAGATCAATGCTGACAAGGTCCAGGAAGCCCTCAAAAAGGCTAACCTCGGGATGGTGGTGGAACAAGTCAGATTGATATCCCGCCGGACCCTGGCTGGACACGAACGCCCCCTGGCCATCATCATGGACAGTGAAGGACTCGACCTGACCCAAGTCGTCCAGGACTGCGCAACACTACTCGTCCCCTACAAGAGCATCGACACGACAATAATGGGCGGCTACATCGTGGAGTTCTGGATGATGAACCATCTCGACACCTACCTCAAGAAGAGGTACATCTATGACAAGAACTGCAAGCCCCACTGCAAGGTCATTTCGATCTACGGTCGGGCGGAGCAGAACCAATGGATTGGTGGCCTCACTGAGCTCCCTCTGACAATCATCAGCAAACTCCTCCTCAAGGCCCACCACGTCCATGGAGACGTCTGCCTCATCCGCGACCCAAGAAACAAGAGGTTCAAGGGATGTGCTCACATCCTGTGCGCCTCCCTGGAAGACGTGATGCGCCTGGATGAAAAGAAGAACGAGATCACCTTTGACAGAATCACGCTCTGCAAGGTGGACGTGGTCAACAAGAAACGTACAGAGGCACCGCCGGAGGAACAACCCACTCCCCAGGAAACAACCGTATAATACATGATTGAGACACCATCAATAAATAACATAGTTCCTCCACAAACCCAAACTACAACACTGCAACAAAATTGTCCACTCAAAATTATCTCTATTAACATAAATGGTGGATGGGAAGACAAAGCAGACAAACTAAGAGAATGGTCAAACAAACACCACCCAGATGTCATTTTAATACAAGAACTCAAATGCGACAAAGATAAAGGAAGGTATGCCACGATCAAAGGATACAAAGGGTTCCAAAACTGCCTGTCACGAAGATACATGCGTAGACTTCAACTCATCAAACAGAACAACAACAAAGTACAGGAAGAAGACATACCAATGAACTGTGACAAACCACTGATCCGCCCACTCCACAACCGACGGAGAGCAGCCAAATGGGGAACCACCATACTCCTACAGCAAGACATCGCAAGCACAGCCAAGGACATCACCCCATCAGACGAATGGGCCAAGGGCCGGATCAGTGCAATAACACTCACAACCAGGAACCACCCCCTCACAATAGTAAGTGTGTACGCACCAGCCTCTGGATCTGAGACCAAACGGTCCTTTTATAAAAGAATAATGGAATGGGCAAAAAACATCAAAGGGGAAATATTACTAGGGGGAGACTGGAACATGACCCTAAACAAAAAAGACCAAAAAACAGGTAACTACAAAAGACACAAAAACGAACCCCTACACACCTTCAGGAGAGAAGTAGGAGTCCAAGACGTATGGCAAGCCCTACACCGTGGTACAGCACCTGTATTCACATGGAAAAGAGGAGAGAATAATGAACAAGAAAAACGATTAGACAGCTTCTACACTAACGACACCAATAAACACCTAACATACCTAGTTCACAACACGAGCAACTTCACCTCTGACCACCGCATCATCAAAACAGTCAGAGAATGGAACCTGGCCACTCTGACTGAACAAAAAAAAGGAGTAATAAAAAGGAAAATACCCACAAACCTTACTGACGACGAAATAACCATGTACAATGCAGACATTCAGGACGAACTACACCAAGAAACAAGCATGTTAGAGGGTGAACTAAATGAAGAAGATATAAACAGAAGCGCGCGTAGGATAATAAACTCTATGATAACAGCGACAGACCGAATAAACAGACACCGCCCCCCAGACAGAGAAACACAAGACCGCCCCTCCAAAACAGTAACAAATAAAGAATGGGGACTAGAACGCAAAAAGAGGAAATGCATCCAAAAGGGCCAAGAAGCGGCCACAAATATAATTAATGCAGAAATCCACCCTAACACTGACCACATAAAACTCATGCGTAGGGTACAAAAAGCATGCACTCACGTCACAGGCACAGCCGAGGAGATCACCACAAACAAAAGGACCTACGACACTTGGTCCAGAAAATGCAGGAACATCAAAACAACACTATCGTGATCCATGCGAAAGCTAAAGACAACAGAAAGGAAAAGGAGAATAGATACACTTATAGCTAACCTCCAGGCAGAAGGAGCAGCCCGCTCAGGTCGTTTCTATGCAAAAATCAGGAAGGCCCTCTGGCATAAGAGGGAGCAGAGTGTCAAACTAGGGATCAAAAAGGGATTAAACGGAGAAACCATAACAATCACGGAGCCCAGAGAGATTAGAGCGTACGTACAGGAAGCGTGGACCAAACAGTTTGAAGCACGACCTCAGCTCCACACAGAGACCGTGGCTGGGTGGATAAGAGACGGCAAATGCATCCAAGGAGAAACCAACAGCTTCCTCAAGGAGATCACGCCTGTCGAACTCCTGGACACAATAAAAAGCATCAGCAACAATAAAGCACCAGGCCCCACCAAAGAGACCATCAAAATGATCAAATGGATAAGGCCAGAGAACCTTACCCCCATCCTGGTGCTAATGAATGCCAGCATCCGGACAGGGATCATGCCAACCTGCTGGAAATCGTCAGACATCTTCGGGATCTACAAGGGAGGCGAACCAACGAACCCGCTCAACTATAGACCAATAGCCCTCCTCTCAGTAATTTATAAATTATTTACAAAGATCGTAAACAACAGAATGACTGACATAGTGGAAAGAGAAAACATCATAAGCATAGCACAAGGAGGATTCCGCTGAGACATGTCCACAGCAACGCAAATACATGCACTATGAGGAATAATGGAAGAAGCCAAGTACCAAAATAAAGAGATACACATCACATATGTAGACCTCGCAGGAGCATATGACAGTGTCCCTCTCCCAAGGTTGTACAAGACCCTGACCGCATATGGCTTCCCACAACACCTAGTCACCCTAATCCAAAACATGTACACAAACAACGAGGTAAGCATATACACAGACTACGGGAAGACAGAGCCCATACCAGTTACACAAGGAGTAAGACAAGGTGACCCGCTCTCTCCACTGCTATTTAACCTCTTTATTAACCCTATTATAGAACAACTTCACCACCACCACAAAGGGTACCGACTGGAAGGAGGAAGTACAATGGGAGCAATCGTGTTCGCAGACGATATCGCACTTGTAAGTGAATTGGCAGAAGGGATGTCCAAACTGTGGGATACACTAAACAAATTCTGTAAAGATAACAGTCTCCACATAAAGGCAGCAAAATCAGCATACACCACAACAAACCTCAACAGTACCTTCACACCTACCACAATGGAAGGAGACAAGGTCGCAACACTGAGCCCAGACGAAACATACAGATACCTGGGGATACACATGTCACTAGACCTGCAATGGAACGCCCACATAAGAATAACGGATAAAAAATTCAACAAGATCGCCAATGGCCTACACAGCCACAAGATGACCGCATCACAAAAGACACACCTAATAAATATACTTGCCAACACAGTGATACAATATGGAATGAGCATGGTAGAATACAGCCCAACACTACTAAAAAAATTAGACATTATTAACAAAAAGATAATAAAAAACGCACTCCAAATACACAGGGACTGCCCATCCAACTGGCTATGGACGAACACTAGAGATGGAGGAATGGGACTGACCTGCCTGGCTGACGCGCAAGACGCAGTGTTTATCGGATGCACAATCGATCAGATCCTTTAAGGACCAGACTCACTGGGACGAAGGGTATTAATAAACAACATGGACTGCGCCCAACACAAGGGGGAAAGGGAGATCCTCACCATCAAAGGTACCAAAGAGGGGCAGTCTCCTGAGAGAATACCAACAATCAGAAGGCTCCTCAGACTGGCCAGAGAATACAACCTGGACCTAGTATCAGAAACCAAAGAGAACACCGCGCTAGAAAGAAATAAAACAAAACTAAAACAGGAAACAAACTCAGACACCAAAATGAGAACACGTAATGCATACATAAATAACCAAGGAGTACTCAACGACCCTAGATTAGCCAAAATACGCAAAACTCTCCCCCCTATTCCACCGCTAATAAGGGGGTGGAGAGCAAACCAGAATGAACACCACAACCTCCCAAGCCCGTCCCATTCCCCGAAGACAGCCTCAAACCCACACTGCTACCCCAGAAGTGAACTCCTGCACAACATACGCACACAAAGAAGAGGTAAAAGCGTGAGGAAATGGAGTGAGGGAATCCCCATCCACAAGGGCCCCAATGGAGAAACCTTAGTATGGACCGATGGATCAAAAATAAAAAACAGAGCAGGGTTTGGAGTATACTTTGCCAGAGACAGCCACCTGAACCTAGCAGCCCGCACAATCGGAGACCAAACGTCTGACAACTCAGAACTCCAAGCGGTGGCGTACACACTAGAGATTACCCAGGACACCCAAGACCTACACATCATCACTGATAACGAATTGGTCAGCACCCTACTCAACAAACTCATAATGCACCCCCACAGCAGACGAACACGCACCAAACGCTCAGTAGAAAGGTGTATAAAACGAGAAATAAACACACGCACAATGAAAGGCCTCACCACACGTTGCACACACATATACAGCCACATCCAAAAGAAACTAGTGGAAAGGAGAGACGACAGGAAATGGAACAAAAAGTACGAAGACCAAAAACGGGGATGGGGCACCCTCTTTAACATGATCGTGAAAGGAAACGAAGCAGCGGACGCCCTCGCCAACATCGGTACAACGAGACCCAATCACCCTCCCTATACCAGACTAACAGACCTATCCACAGACATAGGAATATACAGCAAGGGTGAGTGGATAGACTCGAGTGTAAGGGACCACATTAAGAAAATAAACAATAAAAAATATAAGAAAGGCCTCAAACTAAAAATATGTGGAACACTAGCCAACAAGGAGGAGATAGGATGGCAAGTGACCTGGGCATCAACACACAACCCAAACCACCTCGACGAACAGAACCTAAAAACTATCCACAAGCTACGCCTACGACGCAGCCAAATCAAAACGCACATGTGGAAAAGGGGCGGTACCCAAAATGACGACCAGACATTGCCCGACCACACGGAGTGCCCTCTATGCCAAAAGGCCAAAGAGGACCTAACCCACCTCCTGGGCGAATGCGAGCACACGTCAGCAATAAGAGAGAAAGCCTTACAAAGAATATACGACATCATTGACAAGACCCACGGGAAGGGAGTCAGCATACGCACATGGGCGGAAACGGAGAGCCGCCACAAGGCAGCCATCCTCCTAGGACTACTCCCCAAGGAGTGGGCCTCCACTACCTCACAAACGGAGAACAGAAATAAGAAGAGGAAAAGAGGGGAGTGCGCCGACCAGGCGCACCGGACGACAAGGGGGGGGTCGTCCACCAAAGGGCGGACGAAGAAGAGAAAACGAGAAGACGCACACGCCGTACCCACACACCAGCCCAGGCATGACCCCCCCCTCCCACACCCCCCCAACAGGGGGTGGATAAGCAGGTACACGGGTGCGTACGCAAGAGGAGCAGCCGAAATCTACCGCAAGCGCATGGAACTTGCAGCATCAATCGAAAAGAACACCGACACCACAACTGAGGAAATGGAGGCAGAAGCCAACGTAGAAAAGAACAACGCATAGCATGGCGAAGTAATGAGTGGGTGTTACCGTGAAAGTGCTAAACCGTCGCAGACGGAAAAAAACCACTTATCATGCAGTCACCTCAGGGGCGAAACCCTAAGGTCGACAGTAACGGACTCAAAATAAAACCCCCCTTAACTAAAACTCATGATTTTTTTTATTTTCTGACCATACTGCCCCCTTAACCACAGACACGCTCAAGGACGAAGCTGGGCGTCGAGGTAGCCGCTCTGAGACCCAAAGATCTGTGCCGTTGAGACTCCGCGCCGCCCCATGTCCTCTGGCTTCAACTCGTCGCTCACGAACATGCCATCGGGCGAGCGAGGCATGTCCAGCAGCTCGTTCCCTGCTTGTTCCTGCAAGGTATCGTCAAGCGACCAGTCACATAGCTCGGTCTCGAGGCTTTCGAAGCTGATGATCGGCTGTATGAGCTGCGGTGGGAACTCCGGTACGGCCATCGACAGCTGCTCCACAGGAAGCGTGAAGGGCCGCTGTCTGGAGTGGAAGCCTTCCGAGCGTTGCTGCTGCGGTTGCAGATGCATTTGTTGATGTTGGTGGTGCTGGTGCTGGTGCTGGTGCTGGTGCGGCTGGATGAGAGCAGAGTGGGGCTGGTAGGAGATGAAGGATAGAGAAGCTGGCACATCCGGCGGGCGGGCGTGGGAAAGCAGCTGCGGGGCCGATTGAGAGCGGGACGAGAGGAAGGGTGGTGTCTTCTGACCACCAGAGGCGATCATGTCGTCGACTGCTTCCTCAGGCGGCTGTTGTGTTGATGGCGGCTCAGGAACGTTGACGAGGGCGTGCCCGTGCGGCAGGTACAGCCCTCCCTGGAAGGGTGGCAGCGTCGAAGTGACGACCGTGGCGGGGGCGTGTAGGCGTGGTGAGGTCGAAGCCTGTCGAGGTAGCTGTGGCGAGAGGAAGCCCACCTGGGCCAGTGAGGCCAGCGCAGCCCCAGCTCCTTGACGCGGGGCCGATCTCCGGTTGCGAGCCTTGGTGCGCGGGGACACCTTCTGGCGTGAAGTGGCAAGGTGAGGCGGAGTGGAGGACTGCGTGAGCTGGCTCAGCGCGATCTTCTGCACATTCTGCTGCGGTTGTTGCTGTTGTTGTGGCTGTGGCTGTGCTGGGAACTGAGCCAGGACAATCGGCTGCATGGCGACCGCTTGTGTGGGAGGTGGCTGCACCAGCGCGGCTACCGAAGGAAAGAAGTTGGTCTGTGGTGCGAGCGACATGGAGTCGCCTAAGAAGCGCTGTCCCGAAGAGTTGACCGAAGCTGAGGAGGGAGGGCAGGAGTTGGAGGGTGTGGGAGCAGCGGGGGCGGCCTGAGTGGCACTGGGCGGCGCTGCTTGTGGATAGCCGTGGGCGAGCTGGGAGTGGAGCCTTCGATTCTCGTCCTCCTCCTCGCGTTCTAGCACCGTCACGTACTTGTGTCGTATGAACGAAGCCGCGGCGTGCCTCTTCTCAAGAACGCCGATGGCCTCGATCAGGGCGCGCGCATATCGTCGGTCCGATTGCATGAAAATGTGAAAGAGAGAGTCGAGCGTGCACAGGGACGTGGGCTGGAAGTACTCTAGGTCGTTCTTCGCCACCTCGAACGCGTTGATAGCCCACTCGATCGTCATGTTAACGATCCCCATCTCCCGGTAGCACTCGGCCTTTAAGGTCTTGGTCGTGAAGAGGATGAATGAGGTAATGGACGGATCGACGTAGAAGGGGCGCGACCAGAGCGACGCCGCCGGCGCCGAGGTGGAGGAACTAGTAACCTCGGCGCTATCGGTGAGGCAGAAGCGCAGCTCTTCGAACTCCTTGAGCTCCTCCTCGACCTCGTCCAGCTTCTTAACCGCTTGCGTATAGAAAATCTCCCTCTGGGATGACTCCTCCTGCTGTGGCCCGTCGATGATGAACGCCCACAGGCTCTCCGTCTGAGGCGGTACCAATGAGCGCCAATGAGCAGCCCCACATCACGTCGTTAATCAGAGGAAAACATGATGGGAGAGGAGGGAGTGAACCTTTAGTAAGAAGCGTAGCGCTTTTTCCATCTCGGCCGAGACCTGGACCGTGGTGAAGGGAAAAGTGTGATCCAGCGGGAGGTCCATGATGGCCCGGAGCGTCAACATGATCTGATTACGTAAAATCTCCTCCAGTTCGGGTGTCCCGTGGCTGACCAGCAGGCAGATGCACTGAATGTAGACCATCGACCGCCTGGCTTCAATCTGCTCGCACAGCTGCCAGAGCATTACAGGAAAGACGCATGTTATGAGGTTCTCACCCTTCTCGCTTCCGCACTGCGAGGCCTTACCTTCATCGCCATCAGGACATACTTCGACGCAACGTTCATGTCCATGGGGTCGAGCACGTAGAACGATACTCCTAGCAGGCCTAACGCCAGCCAGTAGAGCTGATGCGTAGGTTTGCCTTGCTGACGCTACCCACATGATATATCCCCAGACAGATTCAGCCACAAGCGTTCATATGGGGGAGAAGTGCTCACCTCTAGCAGGAATTCGGCCATCCGCAAGGCTCTCATGATCAGCTGTTCAGACACCCGCATGTCTCCCGACGTGCGAGCACCTGGTGCCGGGGGACTACGGTCAGCCGTGAGCCTACACCAGGTCAAAAGCGGTGGCCATACCCAGAGCGGCGGCCACGTAGAGACATAGAGACATTTCGGTAGGCACGGTCGGCTCCGAAGGGGAAAAGACTCGGTCTAGACTCGCCTGTGTTAGCCACTCGGGCAAGATGGGATACAGAAGCCATATCTTGTCCCGGTAGACCACCAGGAACTGCACAGGCACAAAGTCAGGGCGCAACCTCGAGTAGGGGAAGTTTGGCTGGCGGCCAGGGGCTTACCTGGCCAATAGAGGGCAGTAAGCGCGGGGATTGGTTGGGGCTCACGCTCGGGGCTGGTACGCCGACTAGCGGGTGAACCTCTTGCGTCTCCCGTGGACCTAAGGAGAGAATAAGCAGAGGGTGTCACTTCACAAGGGGATCCGCATACTCCGCGGCAGCTCCATCCATGAATAGCAGCTCACCTGCGCTGTCGGCGGGATTGGACATCTCATAGACTCGGCTGAGGGTCTCAGGCCTGCCGCTGCTGTTGTGGACAAGAGTCCTTCGCCGTGCGATGGTCCCTAACGGAACGAAGGGACAATCTTCGCTCCCGTACAGCGAGTCGCGCTCGGGTGCGCTCGAGCTGCGTCGCAGCACGCGATCCTCCTTGGACATCTTTAAGCTGCGCCGGTTCCGAGGCGTTACCGTGGGCGAGGCCGAGCCTGACGAGCCGGGGGACGACGACGACGATGATGAAGGCACGTTGACTGGAGGGTTGATGATCCATTGCTGATGTTGTTGCTGCGGTTGCACGTTGCCGGTCCCTGCGGATGTCGCGACCGAAGTCGAGCGGAAGGCAAGGACGGCGGGCGAGACCGCACGAGGGGAG
>JANDJZ010000432.1:0-29588 GCA_027943245.1 Acanthamoeba sp. SK_2022b
TGGCGACGTCTCGGGCCTTGGGGTCGGCGGCGTCGGCGGTGACGAGGCGGTTGAGCTCGACGACGATCGGGTGGCTGGGGTTGATCTCCAGCACCTTCTTGCCGGCCCACATGCGCGACTTGGCGTCGTCCTTGGAGGACAGGGTCTGGGCCCGCATGACCTTCTCCATCTGCGCCGTGTGGCCCCACGCCTCGGCGACGAGCGCGCACGGCGAGCGCGAGAGACGGCTCGAGATCTTGACGCGGGAGATCTTGCTGGAGAAGTTCTTCTTGAGGTAGCTGATCACCGCCTTGAGCTCCTCCTCGTGGTCCTTGTCCTCGTCTTCCTCGCCGGGCAGCTTCACGCCCTCCTTGGCCAAGTTCACGAGCTTGTACTTGTCATACTTGGGCAAGTGCTGTTGTTTGTGTTGTTTTGTTTTGTTAGTCACTCTCTCACCACACACACACACACACACACACACACACACACACACACACACACACACACACACACACACACACAACAGAACACACAAGAAAGAGGAGGAGGGTCAACGAACCTGGAAGGCGTACTCGTCGATGGGGTCGACGGCGAAGAGGACCTCGTAGCCCTTCTCGGTGAGCTTCTCGAGGAGCGGGGAGGTCTTGAGGGCCTCGACGCTCTCGCCAGACAGGTAGTAGATCTCCTCCTGGCCCTCCTTCATGCGGGAGATGTAGTCCTCGAACGAGGTCTCGGCGTTGGTGGCGGACGACATGTAGCGGAGGAGCTTGGACAGGCGGGCCCTGTTGGCCGAGTCCTCGATCACGCCCAGCTTGATGTTGGTGCCGTAGCTCTTCCAGAACTTGGCGTACTTGGCCTTCTCCTCGGCAGTCTCGGCATCTCCGAGCTGCTGGAACATGGCGATGGTCTTCCTCACCAGCTTGTTGCGGATCACCTCCTGCATTTTGTTTTTTTAATATTAAAAATTAGTTTTTATAAAATAAATTATTAATTCTTTTCGAATTTTTATGTAACATTTTGTAAAATAAATGAAAATGAAAATGAAAATAAAATAAATTATAGCCAATGATGACGTACGAGGGCCTTGTGCTCCTGGAGGGTCTCGCGCGAGAGGTTGAGCGGGAGGTCGTCCGAATCGACCACGCCGCGCAGGAAGGCGAGGTACTTGGGCAGGAGCGCGTCGAGCTCCTCCGTGATGAACACGCGCCTGACGTAGAGCTTCACGCCCTTCTGGCGGGCGGTCGCGTCAAACTGGGAGTACGGGGGAGCCTCGGGCAGGAAGATGACGGCCTTGAAGGCGCCGTTGTCGCCCTCGGCGGAGAAGTGGATGTAGGTGAGCGGGGGCCTGTCCTCCCTGGTGATGGCCTTGAAGAAGTTCTCGTACTCCTGTCCATCGCACACACGCGCGCGTGAGTCGTCCAAGCGCCAATGGCGGAGGGGAGTGCCCGGGGGGTGAGCAAAGCACTAGAAGAAGAAGAAGACGCACCTCCTCCTGGATGTCATCCTTCCTCCTGGTCCAGATGGGCTGCTTGTCGTTGATCCTCTCCCAGTCCCAGACGAGCCCGGGCTTGGTCTCCGCTTCCTTCTCCTCCTCTTCCTGTTCCTCCTCCTCCTCCTCCTCCTCCTCTTCAGAGTCGATGTCGGCTTCCTCGTCCTCGTCCTCGACGTCGGTGGCCTCCTCGCCCTTGGCGGGAAGGCGCTCGACGTGGCTCTCCCAGAGGAAGATGGGGAACGAGATGAAGTCCGAGTAGCGGATGATGAGATCGCGGAGCTTGTCCGACCTGAGGTAGGACTGGGTGTCGGCGTCCTTCTTGAGATGGAGGGTGATCGAGGTGCCGCGGCCGAGGGTGTTGCCGCGCGGGTCCTTGACGATGGAGAAGTTGGAGTCGGCGGTGGACTCCCAGATCCACTGGTCGGCGTCCTCGTTGGACTTGGAGACCACCACGACGCGGTCGGCGACGAGGAAGGCCGAGTAGAAACCGACGCCAAACTGGCCGATCAGGTTCGACGAGGCGTCCTTGCTGCCCAGCATCTCGGCGAAGCGCTTGGTGCCCGAGTGGGCGATGGTGCCCAGGTTCTGCACCAGCTCGGCCTTAGTCATGCCCACGCCCGTGTCGGAGATGGTGAGCGTGCCGTCCTCGGCGCTGGCTTGCACCTGCGGGAGTAGCACGTACACACACGACGATGAGTGACCAACGCCGGCAACGACTACACAGCGCTGTGTAGTCGTTGGTTGGGGGGGGACACAAGAGAGGAGGGAGGGGAAAGTACTCTGATCTCGAGCTCCTTCTTGGCGTCGAGCTTGGAAGGATCGGTGAGAGACTGAAGGCGAATCTTGTCCAGAGCATCAGAAGCGTTGGAGACCAGCTCGCGAAGGAACACCTCGCGGTTGGTGTAGACGTTGTTGATGATGATGTTCATGATGCGGCTCACGTCGGACTGGAACTCGAAGCTCTCCTTGGTCTGCTCAAGGATCTTGAGTTCCTCTTCGGTGTAGGCGGCCGAGGGCGCAATGGAGCGCTCCTCCCTCTGAGCGACGTCATCGTCGGTCTTCAGTGCCACCTTCTCGGCCTTGAGGTCGGCTGAAAGGAGGACGTCCTCATCCGCAGAGCTATCATCTCCAGCGGAAGCGCCAACACGAGGGGCTACCAACACTAGTGGAGCAGGCGTTGCAACAAATGCGATTTGAAATTAAAATTCATCGCGCTACACAAAAAAATGAAGACAGAGCGGGAGTGCCGTACGGGCAGAGAGGAGAGCTGCAACAAGCAGGAAAGGGAGCAGACGGGCTGCTTGGGGAAGCGACAGCAACATGGCTGTGTGTGATGTGAGCTCTTCCTCTGGCAACTGCTGTGCGCGACCTCGACAGTGTCCAATTTGCACCTGTTGGGCGGCCACACGTCGGCGAGCCATTGGACCACGGCTGCTCACCTGTGAATTTCGCACAAACGGAACTCCAACGGAAATTTCACCTCTTCTGCCCACAGTTTCTCAATCTCAAACTCCGAAGAGGACAGCAGGTACCACAACTTGCCATCAACAACAGGGGGCTCAACCAAGATTGATCAAAACTGGTCTTTGTTTTGGGGGGTTTTTAGCAAGGGGCGGAGGCTCTTCCGCGCCACACTATGAACAAGGAGAGAGGGTGGAGGATGGATGAAATGGGAGGGCTTTGGTGTTGGCGTGTGCGGTGTGTGTGTGCTTCTTACTTCTTGATGTCGGCGTCGGGGGTGTCGTCCTCCTTGTTCTCGGTGGAGCTGCTGTCGTTGGACGAGGCCTTCTGCTTGTAGGCAGACTCGAAGGCCTTGAGGGACTCGCGCTGGAGCGAGTCGGCGCCGGACTTGATGGCCTGGTGGTCGTCGGCCGACTCCATGGTCTTCCTGAGCTCGGTGATCTGCTCGCGCAGACGGTCGGCCTCGGTCTGGTCGACGTGCTCCTTGAACTCGTTGAGGTTCTTCTCGATGTCGTAGATGACCGACTCGGCGTGGTTGCGGGCCTCGGTCTGGTCCTTGCGCTTGCGGTCCTCCTCCTCGTGGGTCTCGGCGTCCTTGACCATGCGGTCGATCTCGGACTCGGAGAGACCGCCCGAAGACTGGATGCGGATGGCCTGCTCCTTGCCGGTGGCCTTGTCGCGGGCCGAGACGTTGACGATGCCGTTGGCGTCGATGTCAAAGGTCACCTCGACCTGGGGCACGCCCTTGGGGGCGGGCGGGATGCCGGAGAGGATGAACGAGCCGAGGGTCTTGTTGTCGTTGGCCATGTGGCGCTCGCCCTGGAGGACCTTGATCTCGACCTCGGTCTGGCCGTCGGCGGCGGTGGAGAAGACCTGCGACTTCTTGGTGGGGATGGTGGTGTTCCTGGTGATGAGCTTGGTGCACACGCCGCCGAGGGTCTCGATGCCGAGCGAGAGCGGCGTCACGTCGAGCAGGAGGAGCTGCTTGACGTCGCCCTTGAGCACGCCGGCCTGGATGGCGGCGCCGACGGCGACGGCCTCGTCGGGGTTGACGCCCTTGCTGGGCTGCTTGCCGTAGAACTGCTTGACGACCTCCTGCACCTTGGGCATGCGGGTCATGCCGCCGACGAGCAGGACGTTGTTGATGTCCGACTTGTCGAGGCCAGCGTCCTTGAGGCAGGACTTGCACGGGTCGATGGTGCGCTGGACGAGGCTGTCGACGAGCGACTCGAACTGGGCGCGGGTGAGCTTGATGTGAAGGTGCTTGGGGCCCTCGGCGGTGGCGGTGATGAAGGGCAAGTTGATCTCGGTCGACACGGTGGACGACAGCTCGCACTTGGCCTTCTCAGCGGCCTCCTTAAGCCTCTGCAGGGCCAGCTTGTCCTTGGCGAGATCGATGCCCTCGGCCTTCTTGAACTCGGCCACGAGGTGCTGCATGAGCGTGTTGTCGAAATCCTCACCACCGAGGAAGGTATCACTGTGTTGATTGGAAAAAAATCGCGATGAGATGAGATGAGGTGGCACTTCGAATTTCCACGGATCGCGATGAAATTCATGATGTGTGAAAGCGAGAGAGGGAAGGAGTGCGCATACCCGTTGGTGGCCTTCACCTCGAAGACGCCCTCCTTGGAAATCTCGAGGATGGAGATATCGAAGGTACCGCCACCGAGATCGTAGACAGCCACGGTCTCTCCGCCCTTGTTGGTAAGACCGTAGGCGAGGGCGGCAGCGGTGGGCTCGTTGATGATGCGCTCGACCTGGAGACCGGCGATCTTGCCGGCGTCCTTGGTGGCCTGTCGCTGAGAATCGTTGAAGTAGGCAGGCACGGTGATGACGGCCTTCTTGACCTGGGTGCCGAGGTAACCCTCCGCGGTCTCCTTCATCTTGGTGAGGATGAAGGCGCTGACCTCGCTGGGCGAGTAGCGCTTGCCATAGCTGTCCTCCAACCAGGCATCGCCGTTCGAGTGGCGCACGATCTTGTAGGGCACCATCTTGAGATCCTTCTGGGTCATCGGGTCGTTGAAATCGCGACCGATGAGACGCTTGACGGCGAAGAAGGTGTTCGAGGGGTTGGTCACGGCCTGACGCTTGGCAGTGGCACCGACGAGGCGGTTGACGCCATGGTCGTCCTTGACGAAGGCAACCACCGAGGGAGTGGTGCGCTCACCCTCCGAGTTCTCGATCACGCGGGGCGTAGAGCCCTCCATGATGGCCACGCACGAGTTGGTGGTACCGAGATCAATACCGATGATGTGATCGCCGCTCTTGGCACTGCAGGGAGAGAATTCGTGTGAGCAATCGCCTACCGCACTATCCAAATTCGCTGGAACCGAAACAAGTGCATTCTGTGGGAGCGAGATCGATGAGGATCAAGGTCACGTACGAGTAGAGCCTGGCGGCAGCAGGAGCATTCCACGACTGACCGCTCCTCAGGAAGGAGGCGGCAGAGAGCGGAGCACGACGAGTGGCAGCTACGCGGCGGAGCATCGTGATGTGTTGTGTAGTGCGGGTGAGATCTAAAGATTTGCTCCGGCGAACACAGGCAAATACCTCTCACTCTCCGCTTTTCCAGGTATGTACACTCCTGGATAATTCCGTCGGGCCGGCGGCGCGTTCCGGTCGAGCGAAATAGAATCGAAATTTTACGAACAATTCTGCTTCAATTCGCCATCGATTTTATTTATTTTTATCTATTTTTTGGTGCCTCCAAAATCGATAAAATAAAAGTAGTACTACTTGCTACAGTACTACGTTGTAGGGGCAGTGGCTTCTATGGTTATACTTTTATTAAATTAAAAATTTTATTTGCTATTTTCTGAAAGGAAGAAGACGGCCATGTGGACCACATCACGGCTTGATCCTGTACTCCTGCGGGGCCGGAAGGGGATCCTCGGGATGGCGCAGGGCCATGCGCAGCTTGCGCGGGTGGTAGTAGACCTCCTTCACGCTGCCTCCGTTCTTCTCGATCGCGTCGCGAGCCGCCTGCGAGATCTTGGACACCTACGCTCGAGAAGGCGAGAGCGGAGAACGAACGACGGTCAGCCAATGGCCACTCGATGCTACGCACACCAACGGAGTGGACAGAAGAGAGACGTGCCTCGAGATCAAGCTTGGCCTGGAAGAATTCAGATCCGCCAGCAAGCACCTTGACGCCCTTCTCGTAGGACTTGGTGAGCTTGGAGTAGAGGCCCGACTGCTGGAGCGTGGCCATGGTGATCTTTCCCTCGGGGTTGAGCCGACCAGTGTCGATCCACTGCTGCAGCTGGCCCAGGTTGATGCCCACGTACTCAGAACGGAAGCTGTCGAGGAGCAAGTGGTGGGTCGGGTCGCCAACGGTGGTAGTGGCCACGAGCAGATGCGCGTGCGAGCAAGCCAAGGGAGCGGGAAGGGAGCGGTACTAGGCGTTGCTGAAACCGTGCTTGCGGACGCGCTTGTAGAGAGGCGTCTGACCACCCTCAAAGCCTGGGCTCACCTTGCCGCGACCGCGAGCCTTCTGACCCTTTGTACCCCGACCACACTGCTTGCCCTTGCTCGAACCTGTGCCTCGGCCCACTTTGCGAGCCTTCAGGAGAAGTCAGTTTTAAACGCTGAACACAGCTCGTCGGGCACGATGATGGCCGGCAATCAAACGAATGTAAAAGATAACAATTTCCCGATATCAAAAGAAAATGAGTAGCGGAGAGAGTGATTGGAGCGGGGGGGGCACCTTCTTGTGTGCGCCTTCGTTGTCGGCAATGGAGTTGAGAGCAACTGAAAAGGGATCAAAAGGCTCCAGCTGCTGTTGAGCCTCGAGATCCGTCTTGCGGGCGAGGTACAACAGACCACCACCCGGGTACGACGTCGGGGTGCTGCATCGCACGCCCTTACGCGCTCGCGTGGCATAGGTGCGAACCGAATTGCAGCCAGCAAGCGCAGCCCATGCGGAAGATGGCCGCAGAGACGAGGTAGCGGCCACATTGAACGAACCTCGAAGGCTCATCGCACCGCCGGAGCAGGTAATTTGGGTCGAGAATCGCCTCATCTTGCCACAATCAATTCAATTATTGTTTTGTTTTGTTTTGTTTTGTATTTTCTTTTGTGGCGGTCCAGGGCTTCGATCCCCAGCCCCGGCCAGGGCACAACGAAGCACACGCCGAATTTGGCGGACACGACCACAACACCACCAGCGTGACGTCGCCTGCAGGAGTGGTGAGCTGAACAAGAGGGCTTCCTGTAGCGCGAGTAGAGCAGTTCTCCTGAATATGGCATCGCCCCCAGCTTTCCGCCGGTCTCTCGTCATCGCACCCCAGCCTACCACAAGCGACCAAGCCACGGAGCAAGCCAGGGAGCGGACGTAGCGGCAGTGTAGTGCGCAGCATCAACTCCCGACCCACTTCGTGATGGCCGCCCGTGCGTTCGCCTCGGTAATGCTCGGTGGTGGCAAGTTTAGTCGCAAGGACAAGGAGAAGAAGACAAAAGAGAAGGCCAAAGAGAAGGCGGCCAAGGCGGGGAAGGCCAAAGAATCAGAACAGCAGCACGAGTCATCGTGTCCGCTTCACGAGGCCCCGCCAGCGCAGCCGCACGGCATCAAGGCCTCCCTCACCCCTCTGCTCGGCCGACGGCGAAAGAAGAACGTGGTCATCCACCGACCTGGCGTGGACGAATGCACATGCAGCCACCGCCAGCAGCTTCAGCAGCCCGCCCCATCACGATCGTCGTCTCTCAATAGCCTCCTCAACAGTTCAAGTAGCGCAAGTAGCGCAAACAGCGCTGAAGATGACGAGGACGGCGAAGGCCACGAGGAGCTTCGACGGCTGGGCGGGGTGGGGCGGCGTTACCACATCTCACTCGACGCGCGTAAGAGGTCGGCCACTCCTCCACCCGCTCCTTCAGGCTCACAGATAGTGCGAAGCGACTTGACATCCGATAGTGCTTCTGAAGAAGAGGAAAGTGAAGGAGAGGAAGAGAGTGACGTTGATGAGGAAAGCGAAGAGGAGGAAGAGGGCAGCAGCTCCGATGAAGAGAGCGAAGAAGAAGAGGACGATGAAAGCGTCGATGGATACGAAGACGCGAGAGGGAGGCGGCCATCTGACTGGACCGAAGGAAGCACCGAAGAGGAGAACGAGGCACTAGACCGATACTACATACGCATCGAAGGCAACCGCTACTTGCCCGCTCGACTGGGCAAGGGGCTGGAGGTCGCAGGGGACGACTACAGCGATGACGACGACGGTGCAAGTCCAGCACTTGCGGACATACACGAGAAGCCTACCGCCGTTATCGTGCGCCAGCTACTCGGTAGGTCTCCCCTATTCCCTCTTCTACTTCTCTACAATAATAGAGCTGCCACTACTCGTTTCTCTGCAACATGACGGTTGACCGTGTTTCAGATGAGGTGGTGAGGGAGGTCAAGCCTGTGGGCGCGCTTGTGGGCCTTCTTCGAGTCTACGCCAAGGACGCCGAGGTGCAGGCCGATGTCTGCCTCGCCCTCGCCCAGCTGGTGCCTCACCGTACGTCGACTCGACTTCACGTCCCGCTCTCTCTGCCCATACTCTGCCACTCGTTTCGTAACCGATGATCCGCAGGCAAGCACACGATCAAGATGGTGGAGGAGGGCGGCATCGGCTGCGTTACCAACACCATGCGCAATCACCGACTCAACCCCCACGTACAAGAACGGGCCAGTCTGGTCCTGCACAACCTCGCCGCCAATCGTACGCTTGACCCCCAACGCGAGTGAGATGCGAATACGAATGAATGAATGAATGAGATGCGCGTGTAGCTATCTACAGGGAGGCCGTGGTGGCGGAAGGCGGTATTCGACGGCTCGTGGCGGCGATGCGCACCTTCCCTGATCGGGCCAACCTCATCCTCCACGCGTGCTCGTGTCTCCTCAACCTCGCCCTGTCGAACGGTACCGTTCGCGCCGCCGTCTCCGTCTCCGTCTCCGTCGAGCCCCCCCCCCCTCTGCCTTTAGAAGAAGCTTAAAGCGTAGACTCGGTTGGCAGATGCGAACAGGGTGGACATCATAGAGAAGGGCGGCGTGCCCTGCCTGCTCAAGGCCATGCGGAACCACCCCGAGGACGCCTTGCTCATGGAGAAGGTGTGCGCCACCCTCCGTAACCTATCGGCTCACGGTGCGCCCCCCTCCCCCCGCGGGCCTCGCCAGCCTTCCCGCTCTCCGCATGCGCGCTCAAGCCTCGAAACCCAATCACCCGCAGAGACGGGCAGGCTTCGTATCAGAGAGGAGACGGGGATCGAGCACGTCTTGGACGCGATGAAGTCGCTCCTCAAGTCGGCTTCCTTCCAGATTCAGGCGGCAGCAGTCCTATGGAACCTGGCCCTAGATTGTACGTCTATCGAGGCCGACGCGTGGGGGGGAAGGGGGCGTTCTGTCGATGGAGGCTCTGGCTGACTCTGTGTGCGATGCCCTCTGTGGGTTCAGACACGAATCGAATCGTGATCGGGCGCAATGGAGGCATCGAGCGATTGATCAAAACGCTGGAGGCTCACCCCTACAACCCCGAACTGTGCCACATCGCCTTCGGCGCCCTCTCCAACATCGCCATCAACAGTGCGCGACACCCCTATGCTCTCTCCACAACGCTCTTCCCCTCCTCCCTGGCTGACTTGTGTTGCCAGATGCCAACAAGAACAGGGTGATCAAGGCGGGGGGGATAGAGGTCGTGCTCAACGGCCTACGCAAGCACGGCAACCGAGCCGACGTAACCGAACGCGCGTGTGCGCTCATCCAGAACATCGCCGTCTACGGTAGGCTTGTGCCCCCCCCCCCACATCTCCACTCTGATCCTTTGCTTGGGTCAAGTTTGCTCTCTCTCCCTCCCTCTCACGGCGATTGGTGGTTCTTCGCAGCCCGTGGGCGAATGGCGTTGGTCAAGCAGGGCGGGAGCACGTGTCTGATAGTTGCTATCCGCAGCCACCCGACCAATATCGGTACCACACTATCCCACGCTCGTCAATCGCCCACTGTGATCACCACACTGACCCTTGCCGCGACTCTGCCCTTCCAGGAATCCTGCAACGGGCCATCGGCGCGTTGTGGAACCTTGCCCTTGACAGTGCGCCTCCAATCACCACCTGCTTGAGTTGAAGAGGAGTGGACTGTCGAGGCTGACATGCGTCGTGGTTGGTGGGTTGTGACGGCGTGAAGGCGCCAATCGGAGCGTGATCGTGAAGGGCGGGGGCAGGGAGTGCGTGGAGGCGGCGGTGCAGTACCCCGAGGTGGAGAAGATCGCGCGCAAGACCCTGAAGATGCTCGACGGCGAGATGATCGCCCTGATGGTCGACGCCGCCCTCCCCAAGGGCATCAAGAGGTTGGCCAACATCGACCCGCTGGGCATGTCGTCCAACTCCACCAAGACCCGACGCGATGTGGTGAAGGAGGCCTCCTTTGACAACGAGACGTCTGGCGTGGCCGAAGAGCGGGGGGAGGAGAGCCCAGAGAGCGCCGAGGCGCAGGATGACAGCTACGACGACTACGGAGAGGGAAGCGAGGACCAGAGCAGCGACGACCAAGCCACGAGCAGCGACGAGTAGGCAAGGCGGCGTGTAGAGGCCAATAGCAAAAGAGAGCTTGATTGATTGTGGGAGAGAGGTGATGGGACACAAAATAGGGTGAGCAAGCGGGCAATGACACAGTTGGCAGTGGAGAGAGCGTGTGTGTATCAACAAAGAGGATAAGGACAGACAAAGTTCTGATAGGGAGGGGAGGAGACAAGAAGCGCAACAGACAAAAGGATACGACACGGTGGATTCCCGGGTGGTCGCCCACCCCATTGGTTCCTCTGGGGCTACGCCCCCCATCCTACCACACCCTCACAGCCAATAGGCAGTCTGTCCTTCTTCTGAAATGAGAAGTAATTTCAGACAATCTCTTCTTAATTTACTGTGCTATTAATAAGTAACTGTAACTCCTTACCTCCTCTCATTGGTCTATAGAAACTCCACCCACCCCAGTACTAACACCGCCTGGCGCAGCTTAACTTCGCTGTTCGGATGGGAAGCGGTGCTTTCTGCGCAGTATGGCCGTATCCAAAAGCATTTAGATCACTTCCTCATGTGCTCAGTAGGTATCTGATTGAAATGGCAGTTGACAATCCCAGCTCAAGAAAGAAACACAAACAAAGATGGCTGGTTGTGCTTGAATGGAAGGTTGAAGTATTTGTTTTAACAGATTTTTGGAGGATTTATTATCAGCTTTTCCTTGGGTATTTGAAAATGATATGCCCCCATCACCCTTACTCAAGGATGAGCATAAAGATTTCATGAATTCTGCAGCAGCTCCATCACGGTGGCTGGTCACTGGTGAGTGGTGCAAATCACAAACATATTGACTGTCAGTGGCACTTGAAGAAACATGACAGCTGGCCACCCAAATGCTGATGCTGCTTGCACACAGAACACAATTGCTCTGCACTTTCTTCATCTCCTTCACCTCTTGATGCTGCACTGTCGTGCATATGCAGATGAGAGCTGCTTTAATGATGGTATGGCATCAAGGTTGTGCCAGTGCACCTCCTTCACCACACACATGCTTGCAAACATAGTGCCACATGTGCCATGTTCATCACCACACATCACAACCTGCCATCTGGTCATGTATGAGCATGTGGTGCTGATGGCCTTCTTGGGGTTTATGCTTGCCATACCATTGCAGATGTGTGTGCAATGCTCCTGCACCTCTGACCACTAAAATGCCTTCCATCTGGTTATGTGTGAGCATGTGATGTTAATGGCTTCTTGGCATTTCTCTCTGCTCTACCATTGCTTGCTCTCTGGTCATGTGTAGGCATGTGATGCTGATGGTCTTCTTGGCATTTATCTCTGCTCTGCCATCATGTACATGAATGCTATGCTCATGCACTTACTTTACCACAAAAATGCCCACCATCTGGGCATGTATGCATACACAATGCTCATGCACCTGCTTCACCACAAAGATGCCTGCCATCTGGTAAAGTGTGAGCATGTGATGTTGATGGTCTTCTTGGCATTTCTCTCTGCTCTACCATCGTTGCATACACATACACAGTGCTCATGCACCTCCTTCACCACAAAGCAGCAATTTGGTCATGTGTGGGCACGTGATGTTGGAGGTCTTCATGACATTTTTGCTTGCTATACAATGCATATACAATGCTCATGCACCTTCTTTCCCTCTAACTTGTCATGTTTGGGCATGCGTTGTGGGTGATCTTGTTGCCATTTTTGCTTGTAATACAATCACGAAAGTATGCACATGTTCTTTGCTTTGCACCATGTTCACCAGCACTGCCTTAGTGTTCCCATCCATGGGCACTGGGTGACAACACAGTCTTGCCAATTCAAGCTTTACTCCCAAGCCTGTTGCCTGAGACCACTGTCCAGGCACATATGCATATGCACAGCCTTACATAGTCCTAATACACCTCTGCACACATAGGTGACAGTGCATCCAATTCATCATCTGGGTAAGTTCAATGAGAAACACACACATAACTCAATATCTTCCATATTTGGGTTGTTTTTTCATAGCATATGACATACATGATATTGGAGCACATGACCAGAGAGCAAGCATTTTTTTGGTAAAGGCATGAGCACTGCATATGTGTATGCAATGGTATACATGCAAAAGGGTGAACATCCACTGGGTGGCTCGGTATGATTTGACATGGTGGCTCTGAAAACCCTTGATGATGGTTCACTGCTGATGGCTGCTGTCATGAATGAATGAAGCACCCAAGAAAATCAAGTGATTGCAAGGAATTTGGTGGGCCTTACCAGACAATGAATCAAACTCAACCTCAAATGCATTTTACCATTAATGTTCCTGTGCAGTCCTGTCCTATTTTTGATGTGCCTGCTACTTCACCTATCAGCAATGATTGTACATTGGCTTTGCATGGGCAAACACCAATGCAAAGACAGCCTGAAAGTTCCCAGTTTCAGGAGATGTACCCCACCTCTCCATTGACTTTACTTCAATAAAATGAGAAATTTTACCTCATTAAAATCCATTTTATTGCACATATCAAACAATTACTCTACCTAAAGTGGTTTCTCCCCCTTTTTTGTCTTACCCACTGGTTTTGTAAGACCATCATCATGGCTGAGCTTAACATGATGAGGCATCTCACCTTCTTCCAGTACCTCAAGTTGGGGCTACCCACCACACTCATGATCGTCACCCTTGGCCTTGCCATCCTCTATGGCACCGTGGCCATCCTCTAATGGCATCTCCTTCATTGCTATCACGGTCATTGTCATCTTTGCTTCAACCAGCAACAGCATATAAATAAAACACCAAGCTTGCTTCTGATTGGGCCCAAACATAAGAATGACCAATGTGCCCACATCAGCTTCTTGAAGTACATGGTGGTGGAGGGGGTGGGGCTCATGGAGTGGGTGGGCTTGCATGAGGGACTGGGCTTGGGCTAACATGATGAGCTGGGCTTGGGCCTGTGTGAGGGGCTTGGCTGTTGAGGCCATAGGGCTGGGCCTGTGTGTCCTGGTGGCCCTGGGCTGTGGGTGGACGCTGTTGTTGGTGACCAGCAAGTCCTGGTTCACTCCTGCACTGACTGCTCTACCGCTCCTGTGCTGACTACTCTGGCCACTCCTGCGCTGACTGCTCTGACTGCTCCTGTGCCAACTGCTCCAGCTGCTCCTGTGCTTGCCGCTCCAACCACTCCTGTGCTGACCACTCTGACCACTCCTGCACCAACTGCTCTGACCACTCCTGTGCTGACCACTCTGACTGCTCCTGCACTGACAGCTGTGACTGCTCCTGTGCCAACTGCTCCAGCTGCTCCTGTGCTGGCTGCTCTGACCACTCTTGTGCTGACCACTCTGACTGCTCCTGTGCTGGCCACTCTGACCTCTTGCACTGACCACTCCAACTGCTCTGACTGCTCCTGTGCTGACCACAGTTCCATCCGTCCTAATAAAACATGACCATACCCTGTTGTCGACTTTTCGCCCAGAAATTTTTTGTGGTAAAAGTTGGCAGGGCTGAGCAGGACAGTATTACAATGACTCTCTCTGCGCCAGACCTCACCAGGGCCATTGAGCGCCGGCTCACCTCTGCCACCTTCAACAACATCTGCCTTTGTCAAGGACAAGAATCCACCTCTTTGGGGTCAACATCAGGGTCACCACTTCCTCCACTGGTGGGTCCAGATCACCCTCTACAAGGACCTCTATGCATGCGGCTATGACTGGCTTTTCAAGCGTGTCAAGGGGCTGATGAGGTGTGGAGGGTGTACTGTTCGCCACAATGTCCACCTCCTTCATTGGCAGTTCAAGGCATGGGGGAAATCCAAGACTCCTCTTGGCACTGTTGGCAAGTGGAAGTGCACGGCTCAGCACCACCACTTCACCAGCGTGGTGGAAGATGTCTGTCTCTGGGTGGACTCCACAGACTACCAGCTTGATGGGAAGGCAAAGATGTCACATATGGATCCCTCCTGGTCCTACAAGAAGAACAGCCCAGCCCAGCGCTTCATGGTCATCCAAGATGCGTCAGGAAGGATCAAGAAGGCCTGGGGTGGTTACTCTCCCAAGAGCCACAACTCCCAGTTCCTCAAGGCCCAGTGAGACACCATTGAAACCAACTTCACTGGGGCTACCATCATTGGTGACAGTCACTTCTCATGGGGATATGCTCTTGATGGCGTCAAATTCATTGTCCCAACCACTTGGCATGCTGGCAATCCAGACACCATGGAAGGCACTCAACAGCTCACAGAGCAAGAGAAGCAAGACAACAAGCTCATCCACTCCACCAATGCATGAGTTGAAGGCCCATTCTCATGCATGAAGGAGTCCTTTGAAGCCCTGAAGGGTCCCTTTGCTGATGGCAAAGAACAGCAGACCTGTCTGTTCTGGCTAGCAGTTGGAGTACATAACTGTTGCTCCTAAAGCATTAAAAAGGCTTAAACCTTCACCACTGAACAACCACACACAATTGTTTACCATCGTCCTCAGCCACATGCAAACAAAAATTTACAATGGGGTACTGTCATGTTTTATTGGGATGGACAGAACACTCCAGCCACTCCTGTACTGGCCACTCTGACCACTCTTGTGCTGACCACTCTTACTGCTCCTGTGCTGACCACTCTTGCTGCTCCTGTGCTGACCACACATGGACCAACAAACATCGCTCCTGCACACCATTCCTGGCTCCAACTCTTCCTCCTCTTCATTGGAGAGTTAATTCATGCACACATCATCCCTCCCAAGAGCAAGTGAGTTCATGTGCAGTGGCCAAGCATGGGACAGTGCGACATCACCAACCCACCATAGACTCTCCTCATTCACACACCAGGCCTTCTTGCAGTCTTGTTGCTGATGAGTGCAGCCCAACTACAAGCAGAGGAAGACTGCTAATGCAAGGGTAATGACATATGGGGACTTCATCTGCTGCATGATGAGCTGAGAAGCCTACCATGAGACCAAGAAGGCTTTTGTGGTTGATGTGGGGAGCTGGTTGAGCACCTGAACAAGCAGTTTCAACACTTCTGGGAGCCCTTCAGAGATGTGGTGGTGGATGAGTCCGTTATCCCCACCAAGGCCTGCTGCCCATACACCATGGTGATCAAGCACAAGCCTCACCCCATTGGGGTGAAGCTCTGGTCCTTAGTTTATCAAGCCACCTACCTCTTCTCCTGCTCCATCTTCATGAAGGTGAGCACACCACAGCAACATTACTGAGGATGGCGTCACACCTGCTGTTTGGCTGAAGCTTTAACATCTGTGCAGACTACTACTTTGGCTCATTTGATGCTTCTATTGGCCTTGTTGAGAGGTAATCACTTCACCCTTGCCTGCTGGAAGGATTGCCCAGCTGCCCTCTTTGGCTGCCATCTTCATGTACAAGTTGAGAAAAGTCTTAATTTTATTTTTCCTTTATTTGAAATTAGGTGTTACATAAAACACAATAGCCTTGCTTCCCTGTGGTGAGCTTGGTAGTGAATGTCAGGTTCATCTTTTTACAAAGCTTCTCAATCTGGTGGCATGTGCTGTGCTTCCCCAGGTTGAACATGTTGCATACATCTTCCCAGTCATAAGTAATGTGATGGCAATCTTTGAAGGCAAGGTGTGTGTGTGTGTGAGTGCGTGTGCGCCCAGAGGGGGACCCCTCCCAAATTGGGGAAGGGCCAGAGGCCCATGATGGTTGTTGTGGGGTTGGTGGTGGTGGTGGTGGTGTTCTTTTTGGCGTGCTTGCCTTTAAAACCCCCTATAAAGGGGGTCTGGGGGATGGTGTGGTGGGTGGTTTATTGAGGTTGTTTTGTGTTCTTTTTGGCATGCTTGCCTTGCCAAAAGCCATGATACTAGGTTAATAAAGAGCAAAGCCATTCTGCCTGGAAAGACCTACATATCTTAAAGACACTGTTTCTTAATCTACCTTCCCAACCCTGATGCCTTTTTCCTTGTTGTTGTATTAATCATTGTCATCATCGTCCATGGTCAGCTCCTGCACCTTGTCTTCAGTGGTGAGGTCCACCATAGTAGGATCTTGGGTCTGCTGGCCGCCACAGGAGAAAACAAAGAGCACCAGCAAGATGAAGAACAGAGTGGTAAGTGTCACCACAGGCCTCATAGTGGGGTTGGATATGCTAGGACAAAAAGAATTGTCATGTTTTTATTGGCATTGTACAGAAAACAGTCTGGAGGTATCCTGTCCATTCATGTCATTCAAAATCACTTTAGCACAAGCTGCCCAGGTGCAACCTAAGTCTTGCCAACAGAGGTAACATTACCCAGTGGTGTGTGAGCATAAATGGGCGCAAATTGAAAAAAGAAGCCCAAGGCACACCATTGTTCATGACACATGCTTCTGCTCTTCAGTGGATGGTAAGCCAGCTTGCTATTTGCAGGAAGGAGCAATCTCTCTGGGCGTGGAAACAAATTTCCCACTATTTTCTTGGTGGCGGCTCATTTCAAGGTCGGGCACAAACAGCCTGTGTTGGAGATGAGCCTGTTCGAGCTGGTGAAGGGCAAGGTGGCCCACGCATGCGGCCGTGGTAATGGAAAGAAGTCTGCCACGAACTCAGCAGCAGATGTGGACCTATACGGCTTCATAGTATGCGAAACCCTCACCTTATGTTCCTTGCACCTGACTGAGCCAACGCATGTTGCATCCCTCAGTGCAATTGGTGCTCAGGTCGCATTGTGTCTCCTTCTCCACGATATCACTGGTACGTCTGTTGTTCTTTTTATCTTCATTTTGTCATCCAAATAACTTATTTTAATTAGCTCTGAGTGTGCGGGGTACGACCTGTGCCAGAGCTGCTATGACGCCCGCGGACCCACCCACGACGGCCATCCCATGCATCAGGAGGTAAACGACACGAACGACCGCACTCTTTGCGTTCCTATTGCTGATTTCTTCGAACGTTTAGACGTTGCATAGGATTCAGCTGAGGGAGCTGATAAAGGCATCACACGTGGCCGATACCATCAACAATGCATTCACCTACCATGCCACACGGCCCTATCTCGGAGTAAAACGAGCAGCCTCCTCTTCATCGTCGTCGTCATCCTCTTCTCATGGAAACGCTGGTTTCTACTATCACTACTTTACCTACAGCGAGATCCATGACCGTGTGCGCGACTTCAGCCGTGGACTGTGGCAAATCATGGAGACCGATCTGGGCGTCCGTCATCGGTTGTCGATCGCCTCCACAGTCAGCACAGACAAGAAAAACAAAGACGCGTCCAAGAAAGCGAAGAAGAACGAAGGCAAGAACGCGAAGAAAGACAAAAGGACGAAAAAGAATACGAAGGGAGGCAAGGAAAAGGAAGAGGTAGGAGGCGGCGAGACTGATCAACCAACGGTCGGCCTGTGTTCGCTGAACAGGATCGAGTGGATCGTGGCCGACTTCGCGACTCTCTTCCTGGGCTATATCACTGTACCCCTTCACGTACCATTTGAACCTTCCCAAAAGGTGCACGCCACATGTCACACACCAACAACCAACCAACAACACGCACACGCACACGCACACGCACACGCACACGCACACGCACACGCACACGCACACGCACACGCACACGCACACGCACGCAAGATGAGTTCTGATGCTTTCCGGTGCGGCAGGAGTACATCATCAACAACGCCAACATTTCGGTGCTGGTCGTTGGTGGCCCTCGTACGTACAGGAGCGACGATGGTGAAATTGCTCGAAAGGCAGACTGCGCCAGTGAAGACGACGACGACAACCCCCGATTCGAAGTGTTGCGCGAGATGATGGAGCTCAGCGCCTCTTGTCCCTCGCTCAAGCTCATCGTCTCCATGGAGGAGCCCACTGACGCCCACGTCGAGACGGCCAAATCGCTCGTACGCGACACCTCCCACTCAGAGAGAGTGAGAGAGGCGGGACATGCACAGCTGATGAGCGGTGGTCGTTCGTGCAGGGGCTGCGCCTGGTCTCGTTCGCGCAGGTGGAGCAGCTCGGCGCTGGCCTGCGTCGGGGCGAGCAAGAGTTCCGATTCGTTAGAAGGACGCCGACCGATCTCTATACTCTCATGTACACCAGCGGAAGCACTGGGGTAAGCCGTTGTGTGTGTGTGTGTGTGTGTGTGTGTGTGTGTGTGTGTGTGTGTGTGTGTGTGTGTGTGTGTGTGCGCGCGCGCGGTATGTCATCATTGATGCTAACAAAATCATGCCTCGTGGCAGAGGCCAAAGGGAGTGATGATTTCGTACGAAGGGTGGAATGCCATGCTTACCAAGGGCACCGTTGGACACGACCCACTCGGTACACTACGCGACATCATCACGCACACGCTCTCTTTCTCTTTCTCTCTTTCACGTAATACAAACACACCTCCTGCGGCGCCTAATACGTGCGTCCATGCGGTAGTGGTCTTCTCTTTCTCTCCGATGGCGCACATGTTCGATCGCAAGAACGTGGCCTTCACGCTCGTGCAAGGCGGGCGCATCGGCATCTTCCAGAGCGACATGTCCCGCATATTCGATGGTCCGCAGCAACACCCACGTCTATTGATCAAAATTATTGTTTTTTTTTTCTTTGTAAAACATATTGATATAATGCGTTCAGATATAATGTTGGTGAGGCCGACCATGTTCGCATCGACGCCGCGGCTATGGAACATTCTCTACAGTCGATACCAGGAGGAGCTCGCGGCGGAGCGCAAGCGCAGGGAAGCCGAACTCGGCGATGGAGCCCCGCGCGAGCTGACGCCCGACGAGATTAGGGCGATCGAGTTGCCGCTCCTCGAGAAATACGAGAAGACGCTCGGCGGTACCGCACAAACGCGCGCGCGCTCGTGTGCACGCGAGCCCAATGGGCGCTGATGGTTTTTTGGCGTTCTGGCTCTGCAGGGCGAGTGGCATTTGTGGTGTCGGGAGGGGCGCCCACGGCACCGGCGGTGCTCAAGTTCATGCAGCGCTGCTTCCATCGCTCGATGGTCTCCGATGGTTACGGCTCGACCGAGGTGACACTCCCGCGCATTGGGGGGGGGGGGTATATACACGAGGTAGTTGGCTCACGCGTACGTGCGTGGCTTTTCCCCCGCCAAGGTGGGTGCCATCTCGCACGACTACCGCGTGTCCGACGCCGCACAGGTCAAACTCGTGGACGTGCCGGAGATGGGCTACTTCTCCACCGACAAGCCGCACCCCAGGTCTCTCCCTTCTTTTTGTTCCAATTTCTGTTTTTTAATAGACAATATTTTTAATTCACTAAATTAATATTAAATATTTTAATATTAATTGTACAATGATGTTGGTAGGGGTGAGATTTACGTGAAGACCAAGACGATGGCGCAGGGCTACTACAAGGACCCCGACGCGACGTCGGCCGCCTTCACCGAGGACGGCTGGTTCCGGACGGTGCGGGGGGGGGGGTTGCCCAGCTCGGCGAACGCATGTGACACTCACGCGCTCGCGTGCTCGCACAGGGCGACATCGGAGAGATGAACGGCGGTCGCATCGCGGTGATCGATCGAAAGAAGAACATCTTCAAGCTTGCACAGGGTGCCTCTCCATATCTCTCTCTCTCTCTCTGTGTGTTTGTGTGTGTGTGTGTGTGTGTGTGTGTGTGTGTGTGTGTGTGTGTAGTCTGAAATCGAGGCGGGGAATTGGTCACAGGCGAGTTCGTCGCGCCGGAGAAGCTGGAGTGCATCTATCAGGAGTGCGCCATCGTCGACCAAGTCTTTGTCTACGGCACTCCGCTCAAGGAGTACCTCACCGCCGTCGTCGTACGCTCCCCCCCAAATCTCCCTTTTTCCCTTCTCTCCCTTGCGAATGGCCGCCGCAAACGTTCACGCGCGACCGCCTGCAGGTGCCCAACTTCCCCCTGTTGCGAGCGTGGGCGCAGAGCAAGGCCGACGCCTCGCTGGACGCGGCGCTCGACGACCTCGACGCCCTGTGCACGCATCCCGCCGTCAAACGGTAGGGCGCAATGGGTTGTGTTGGCTGATGTTTATTATTATTATTATTATTTATAGTTTATTGGTTGTTGGTTGTTGTGCAACAGGCACGTGGTGCATGAGCTCTACCGAATCGGCGCCAAGGCGGGGATTCAGTCGTTCGAGTTCGTACGGGGCGTCCACCTCGAGACGCAGCAGTTCACTGTCGACAACGGGCTACTCACCGGTCCGTGCTGTGGCTCCCACTGTCGTCTCACGCTTCCCCCCCCCCAACACTCCCTTCCTCACTCCCAATGGTGGCACTGTCGTGTGCGCTGTCGCGTGTGACTGGTGTCGACAACGGGGTCCAGGCCCGCAGAAATTGAAGCGACAGGCCCTGAACGAGAAATACGCCGCCGTCATGGATCGCCTCTACGACGAGCTGGACGACCCCGCCGTCATGCAACAGACGCTACTCTCCATGCTCGGTAACGTGTGCCTCCACACGCTGTGTGTGTGTGTGTGTGTGTGTGTGTGTGTGTGTGTGTGTGTGTGTGTGTGTGTGTGTGTGTGTGTGTGGAGAGCTAACACTCGCGAGTACAGGAGATGCAACGACGGAGAACGCGGGGAAGCTGACGCAGGAGGGCAGAGCTCTCACGCTTCGCAACCTGGGCTTGGACTCGCTCACCGCCGTTCGCTTGGCCTCACAACTCAAAGACCAGTACCGTGGTGCGTGCACACTCCCAATGGACGCACACACCACACTCCCAATGGACACACACACACACACACACACACACACACACACACACACACACACACACACACACACACAGGGCTCACACCGGCAACAGTGGAGGTGAGCGTGCAGGCCCTGTTCCAGCAGAACATGACCCTGGCCGATCTGGCCGAGATGATGACCACGGGCGCCGCGGCCTCCAACTCCTCCGCTGCCTCTTCGCGCGATCCCGCCATCGACTGGGAGGCCGAGTCTTCACTCGGTGCTCGCTCCCCCCTCCGCTCTCTCCCTCCCTCTCTCCCTCCCTCTCTCTCTCTTTCATGTTGTTGCTGACGTGGCAGCGGCAGACCCGGACATCAGGCCACGCGTGGCGATGGGCGCGGCCTCGGCGGAGTCGCCCCGGTCGGTGCTGCTGACGGGCGCGACGGGCTTCCTGGGCGCGTGTCTGGTGGTCGAGCTCCTGCGGCAGACATCGGCCACCGTCCACTGCCTCGTGCGCGGGGACGACCCATCTGCCGCGCGTGCACGATTGCTGCGCGTTCTCGCTGATGCCCTCCCTCCCGGTACCTCGCACACGCACACGCGCGCGCGCGCGCGCGCGCACACACACACACACACACACACACACACACACACGCACACACGCACACGCTCATGGATTGGCAAACAGATGCGGCCGATGAAGCGGAGTGGAGCAGGGTTGAGGTGGTGTGCGGCGATCTGTCGCGCGAGCGCCTCGGACTTGGCGAAGAGCAGTTCGCGGCGCTGGCCAACGAGGTCGACGCCATCTACCACAACGGGGCCGTCGTCAACAGCGTGCTGCCCTACTCGGCCCTCAAGCAGGACAATGTCGACAGCACCGAATGGTATTACGCAAACTCTTACGACGTCGATTTAAAACAATGGCATGTAAGTTATTTACTAAATTTTCCTCCTTTTTATTGCAGGCTGCTGCGGATGGCGTGCATGAGCGAGAAGGCGGTGGCGTTCTACTACGTGTCCACCATTGGCGTGCTGTCGGCCGCCGGGCCAATGGCGCGCTCGCTTCGCGAGGACGACCCCGTGCCCGACCTCTTCCTCGACAAGGTGATCTACTCCCCTCCCCCCACATGGACATTTGTGCATCACACAATGGACGCAGTCTACTCACATGGCGTGAACGGGGAGGGGGGTTGTAGACGGGAGGCTACGCCCAGTCCAAGTGGGTGAGCGAGAACAAGGTGAGGGAGGCGAGGCGACGAGGGCTCTACGCGCTCATTTTCCGACCCGGTCGCGTGTGGGCACACTCCCGGACGGGTTACTCCAACCCACACGATTTTCTGGTTCGTTGTCTTTATCTTTTAATTTAAACCTGTGTTGCGCTGCAACCCTATTTCAACTCCGACTTGTCCAATGGCCAATCAGGTGCTCGCGCTGAAAGGCATGCTGCAATTGGGCTGCGCGCCGATCGTGTCGCCTGACAACCGGCACAACCTCGCGCCTGTTGACTTTGTCAGCGAAGCCATCGTCCACATCTCCCTGACGGCGCGCCGGGACCACATCTCCGCTGCCTCTGCCAGCGCTTCGCATGACGCCCTCATCTCCGTGTCATCCGTTGTTTCCGCCACCTCCCTGGCAGCCGCCGCAGTGTCGGCGTCGGCGTCGGCATCGTCATCGTCATCATCGGCGCCACCGTCCGAATCCGCGGAGCTGACGGTGCCACAGCCGCCACAGGGCCTTGTGTCCCGCCTGGCATTCAACGTGGTCAATCCGTTGCCCTCGCTTGCGGTGGCTGACGTCATCGCGACGCTAGCCGAGTGGTCCACTGCGCACGACCGCGCGATCAAAGTCGTTCCATATGACCAATGGCTCGCCCGCCTCGTTGGGTCGCCCACCAACGCGCTCTATCCGCTGCGAGGCGTGTTCGAAGCCAGCATGACCGACTTCCCCGCATCGCCAGTAGATGCCTTCTGCCACGACAACCTGCTCCGCTACGTCTCACTCGGAGCAGACGCCGGCGTAGCGAATGCTAGGGCCGTCACACTGGACGAGCTGCGCGCTAATGTCCTCCCATACCTGGCGCACAAGGGCGTCTTCGGTGGGTGCCTCACCCTCACCAAGTCATAAGTCGACTTTCTACAAACAGCAAAACAGGAGTGGAGTGTACGATGGATATCAGAGAACATGGTTGAAGGATAGGCTGCAGTTTGCTCATCCTGTTGATTATTGCCTGGCACGCTGATGCAGCTGCTGCTTACAGCTCAGAAACGTTCGTTTTAAATATCTGCAGACTTGCACTCGCCCTCAACCTTTATGACTTCAGGTCTGATAGCCAGACAGTTCACTTTCTTCCACATCTTTTGACATCGTGGGTGATCGTTCCTAGAAATCTACCCCTTCTCTTTGCCCACCACACTCACTCTGCCCATCACACAAACATTAAGTCATAAACAAGAGGGGTGATGCTGGTGGTGTGAAGATGGTCAAAGCCTTCTTCTTCAGTCCCTTCTAGTGCATCTGGTGTGCTTCTGGGTCAGTGATGAACTGGATGAGGCGTTTCTCCTTCTCTCCAGCTTGCCCTGGCCCTTGCAGTGAGGATCAGGCCTTCTCAACTTAAGTGCACTTCAGCATGTGGATCATCTTGGGGGTCAAGTGCATGTTGTCCTCTGCAAGGTCAGGTAGAGCAGCCCACCAAGGTGAGCACAGCACCATTGGAGTCACAGTCACACAGGATCGCACTTTCCTGTCGTTGACAAACAGAGAAGGTGATGCACCAATGGATACGGCCAATCAGATACCTACTGAGCACATGAGGAAGTGATCTGAATGCTTTTGGATACGGCCATACTGCGCAGAAAGCACCGCTTCCCATCCGAACAGCGAAGTTAAGCTGCGCCAGGCGGTGTTAGTACTGGGGTGGGCGACCACCCGGGAATCCACCGTGTCGTATCCTTTTGTCTGTTGCACTGCCCTAAAGGCAGTGGGGGGGTTGAAAATAGACCGGTAAGTTTCGCTCTGGAAACTTAGAGGGGTCCGCTAGGTTCGCTAAATACCGCTCATGGCGGGCTCCTCTAAATTCTTATCGTGGAATAAAATATATAAATAAAAATGTGTAAAATATATTTTTTGATTCATAAATCAATCGCACACGCGGGACGCCATGGCCGCCGTCGCCACCGTCGCTGCCGTCGCCGCTGGCGCACTGCCGGAGCCAGCGCAAGTAGTGGAGTGCCGTTGCTGCCAGCGCCACACCCACTGCTCGCCTTGGGGCCGCCACCCGCTTGGAAGCTGCTCCGGTGCTGTTGCCGCCCTTGCTCCCGTTGGCCGCCAGCGCCACACCCACTGCTCGCGCCAGCCCCTACTGCTCAGAGGAAGGGCGACTCGAAGAGAAGACTATCGTCATCGGGGTTGTCGTGTTGGCTGGAGAGCGACGGCTCGGAGGCAGCCGTCGAGGTTGAGGAGCTGGCTGATGAAGAGGAAGACGAGCTCGATGTCGCAGCTCTGGCCGACAGCTGCACCTCAGAGCGCTCAAGGGCAGCGCTGAGCCGGTCGTCTAGCTCACTGGATGGCCGGCCAATGTTGAACGTTGCACTCATGAACTCACTCTGCTGGCGAAGAAACGAAATCGAAAGCAGCAGGTTGACTCGGGTGAGCTCTGGTATGTCGGCAACACGGTGAAGGATGGCCTCCTGCTCAGACAGAAGCTTGTCGTAGCGCGTTGACGGCTGCTTGACGAAGTCCAGCACTTCCTTTTGTCTCGCCACACGAACAGCATCCTCATCGCTGATCCGTCGCACTTCAGAGAGCTGTGCCGTGGTGGCAGCAGGTGCTGGGCAGGTGGCTGTTGTGCGGCGGACCTCCTCGGTGTCGTACTTGGTGAGGAGGTCGACCATGGACGCTGTGGGGAGCAGACGGCGAGGGCCACGCCTGCGAGGCGTCTCTTCTCTGGCCTCGTCAGAGTCCTCATTGGCATCACCGTCCAGTGTTTGTGTGCTGTTGGCCACACCTGTGTTGGCCTCAAACGATGCAAGGAGCTCTGTATTGACGCCCATGCATTAAGTTAACATGGTCAAATCTAAATCTAATTTCAACACATTCGCACCGTTTGTTGATTCAATTGCTTGCAGATCGAAGTCTGGGTTGGCAGCGCGAAATGCCACAAGCTGTGCTTGTGGGATCAAGTGTCCTGTAATGGCCACCTCAACATTAGATCACATTATTGATAACACTTCTGTGGTCATACCTTGTTCATGGCACCAATCAAAGTAATCAGCAGAGAGGAGAGAATCACATTGTTCGGCGAAATCAATCTCGTAACTTTTGACTGTCGCAGCTGAGCGCTCCTGCAAGCCGACGGGAAAAATGTCAAATGGATCAGGTGGGGCAGAGACTCATGTTCAGTAGATGGGTAGAAAAGACAAAGGAGGTACCTTAGGGCTGGGGCGTTGTGGTTTTGTAGAGGAGATGGTGGTTGATGATGTGCGTTGCTCATTGAGGAGAAGGTGGAACCGACGCTTGATGGTGTCGTTCGTGCGCTTATTGTAGCCTGCCTTGACCAAATCATCTCGGATGAGAGTCCATTGGCGCTCACTCCCTTGATACTTGGTGGCCAACTGGGTGAGGACACGGAGCTCATCCAGTGTCCAGGTGGCGCGTGGCTTCTTTGTTGTCTTTATCTTTGTCTTCTTGGTAATCGTCTTGGCTGGTGTGGCCATCGTGGGTGTTGAGGTTCTTTGGCAGGACGAAGCAGAGGAAACGCCTGACAACAGCAATTCAATCGAAAAAATTCCAAGAAAAAAAGATCTTTTTCGAAGAGATTACTCTAATTTGGCTGCCAACACAGGTTTTGTTTCAAAAACTAAGAGATGTGCTGACACAACACAACACAATATGACTTGACATCATGACATGACACAACATGACTCAACATGGCACAACACAACACAACACAACACAACATGGCAGTACATGACATGACACAACACAACACAACATGGCATTACATGGCATGACACAGACACAACATGACATGACATGACATGACATGAGCATCATAGGAACATGGATCAGCAGCAGACATGCCAGACACAACAGTAAGTGTTTACCACAAATGCTCTGTTTGCAAAAGGTCTAATGAGTTTTTATTTTCAAGGCTTCCTGGAGTCAAAGAACCCTCCATCAGCTTCATCAAAAGTGTGAAGAGAGTTGGCAATTCGTTGTCTTACAAGTCGGTTGTAGAGGAGTGCACACACCTTTGCCACAATTGGTTGTAGGCCTCGACCATGGTGGAACTTGTCACGCAGGATTGGGAACATGGCCTTGATGTCATGCCAAACATTCTCAACACCACACCGTGATGCCTGCCATTGTTGACACATATTGTTACATGAAATATATCTCTTTACATTCTAATAAATAACAATACCTTGATTGTCTGTGAACGGCATACTCCCCCATATGGTGTGATCAGACGAGGGTCACTCTTGGAAAACCCACCATCTGCAACACCTGCATTGAGTTGTTGGAGAGGGAGTGAGTGGACACTCCCTGGGTAGTGGTGTAAGGGGTGATACCAATAAGAATTTTGGGGGTAGGAGCATACCATTACGACCTTCACCAAGTGGTAGCTCACCACTGCCGACTGCAGAGAGGGTCCAGCTACGCTGGTCATTGGCACGACCAGCAAATCCTGGTTCAAAGTCAAGGAACAGGCCAGCATAGTCGACAAGGCCAAGAGAGTTGAAAAAGTGCTTGCCCTTGTCACTGCGGAAGTAGTCATGCTCAACACCCTTGCGTGGCTCAGAGATTGCATGGGTGGTGAAGTCCATGGAGAAGATTGTGGTTGGGGACACGTCAGGGAATGTGCCCTCAAGCCTCTTCTGGTGCTCCTCGCTTGGCCAGGAGATCTCGTGCTGGAAGCCCTTGAAGACAACAACGAGCATGTGGAAGAGATCCTGAGACCCCACATTTCAACACACCCATTAGCTGGACAAATAAGAAGACCAGAAAGGGGAGTAGATTGTACACAGGAGATGAAGCACTTGTCCACGCCAAAGATTGACTCGATGACGCTGTAGGTCGGGTAGGAGGCGAGCCAGAATAAGAGAAGAAGGAGGCGATTGTCAGTCGTGAGCACGGCCGACTTGGTGCGACCACTCCACTCCTCTTCGCCACGGCCCTTGGTCATTGAGGGTCGCGGCTTGGCGATGGAGTCCTTGAGTGCCTCATGCATGTCGACAAACTCCTCGATGGTGCAGTGCACAAGCTCGAAGAAGAGGGTGGATTTCTTCCGCCAACGGCTGAACACGTCCTGTGCGTCACCAGCAGCACGCTCAGCTGCCTCAAGGAGGAGGAGCTTGGGGAAGAGGTGCCGCATGATTGCGTGCGATGGCAGGCTTGCAAAGTAGGGTGGTGGCGGCGGCGGCAGTGCAAAGAGCGCGAAGGGCACCTCAATGATTGGCATCGGCGGCACCAGAAGAGCAGCAAGGTTCCGATCGACCATGGAGGGTGGCGGCGGCGGCGGCAGAGGTGGCCAGAGGAGTGGCGCCATGGAGGCGGTGAGCGAGGCAGTGGGAGGAGCAAGTGCCGCGTGAAGGGCGGCTTCGGCCTGTGCGGGCGTTGTGCTCAGGCGCTTGGCGGTGCTCTGGAGGAAGGCTGCCCGACAGCCCTCGTCCACACCAAAGAGGACCTTGAGCTGGGCCTGCTGCTCCAGCACCTGCTGCTGCATGGCCTGCGCCACCTCTAGCAGCATCTCGTTGCCGCTTCTATTTGCCCTGTTGGTGGGCAGGGCGGCCCCCCCACCCACGGTTGGGGGGGTCGGTACTGGAGCGGTGCGCCGCTGCTTGGTTGGCCGTTGTTCCTCAGGGCTGTCCTCGACTTCTTCCTCGCTGCCGTGTGTGCGCGCCGGCCGCACTTGGGGCCCGCTTGTCTCTGCGTCCATCCCCCGGTGTTTGCGTTTGTCAATTTCCTAAGTCCAAACTTGGCGGGCGGTGTGGGCGAAAAATGACTGGTGGCTGGTGGACTTAGCGAAAAGCTACGGTCATTTTTCTTACTTAGAGAGGGTCCCAAATTTAGCGGGCCTATTTTCAACTCCCCCAGTAAGCACAACAGTACTTTTGTTTGTAACAGCTTTTGGTATTAATGTTTTGACTAACACTTTGGAATTCTACTTCTTACATAGGATTGGTTCTGGTGGCCCAGCAGTTTATGACTCTCTAAGCACCTGTTTGGTTGCATGACACCTTCATCAACTCCATCAAGAAGCATTGTGGTTGCTGTCATGACCAATCACTAACTGGCAGGCAGAGAAGATCTGGCACACATTCTACAAGCTGGCCACACTGGCAGTCAAGCATGAGGGCAGAACAGAAATGGAATGGGCAGAATGAGCATGAAAACTTAGCAGGCACTTTACCAAGTGCTACCAGGGCTGGTGTTGGTACTGGGGTGGAAAGTGTAAAAACAGCTGGGAATATGCAAAGGTGGAAACAAGAATTAGAGCAAGTAGAGGAGAGCAAGCAGGAACAAGGGCAGGTACAGGAACAGGAGGAGAGGGGCTCAGTTGTATTGGAGCAGGTGGTGCAGTTGGCACACCACTGATAATGGTACAATAGAAGGATACACATTAACTTATGCAGGGTTTGCATGTAAGTGCATAGTCTACCTCCTTACCTCCTGATACTGCCAATGTTCCTTGAGATCTGATGTGGTACACAAAGATGTGGAGGTAGGGAGCCTGATCCATTACCATGTCACCTTGGTCATGTTAGCTTGTGGTTCCAATATTGTGGAACCTGTTTGTGCATCATAGTTTTTTCTTGGATAATTATCATTGACCATTATTGAATTTCAGCTCTGTGGATTATCTGGCCATCCAAGGCAGCATAGCTCATGACTGGCTGAGGCTCCCTCCCTTATTACTACGCCAGGAGGTGGTTGGCACCTTTAAATCCACAGGGAGCACGGGTACGAGCTTTGGTGGGCGAATGTGTGGTTTTTGTCCGGGATGTCAATCAACTCATTACCTGGAAAATTCCCACGCGGCCCAGGTGGGCTTGCAATTTTGTCGCGCGATCAAAATCTGATCGATAGCGCAACATTAAGCTTTGGCTTTGGTGGTGTTGCACATCTGAAAGCGAAATGGAGGAGACTGACCTCGATGAGATGAACCCTGAGTTTGGGAACGAGTTCTGGAAGGAGCTGACCGATGACGTACTCGATACCCTCTACAGTCAGCTCGAGTACGTACAGGCAAATCTTGCAAGTTGGGATTTCTTTTGCAGAGGCCCCATCGAGCGAAATGGCTCTGCGCTATGGCACGTTGGATTGATTGACAGAATATTATTTATTATAAACTCTTGATGAGCGTAGCGCTGTTTGAGCGATGCTCTCGACGACGATGACGATGGAATGCTCAGCTCCTCGAATCCTGGGGGCTTCGTGCTGCCGCCCGAGCAGCAACAGGTCCAGGTCAAGGAAGAGGAGCCCATCGCGCGCACCGTCGACCCGGCCCACTTCCAGCAACAGGGCCACCATCACCAACAACAACAGCAGCAGGCCCAGCTCGCCGCCGCCGCGCAGCAG
>JANDJZ010000433.1:0-38373 GCA_027943245.1 Acanthamoeba sp. SK_2022b
CACGCACCCACGACGCAGCTCTCCTTGACGGCGGGCTCCTTGTCCGTCAAAAACTTGCCGAGCAGGTCCATGGCCTCGGGCGTGGCGATGGCCCCGAGGGCCTCGGCGGCTTCGTGGCGCACCATCGGGTGCTCCTCCAAATTCTGCAGCACCTGTGGGGGGGAGAGTGTCACGGGGGGGGGTGAGCGCGCGCGCGCGCGCAAGCCTGGCGTGGCCAGGAAGGAGACCGGGGGGGGGGGGCGATCGAATCTACCTTGGCCAGAGCGGGAGCAGCGGCCTCGTGCGCCATCTGGCCAAGCACGTAGCCGATCTCATGTCGCAGCAGGGCGCTGCTGTCAACGAACGCCTCCGCGAGAGCCTTTTGCGCCCAGGCGAGTGTCAGCAGAAGCCAACGTAGTCGACATAATCGCGATGGTGGTGGTGGTGGTGGTGGTGGTGGTGGTGGTGGTGGTGGTGGTGGTGGTGGTGGTGGTGGTGGTGGTGAACATTGTCGACGTCGACATGAGTGAGAAGCGCTTACCTGAGCAGCCTCGGGGGTGCCCAGCTCGCGGAGAGCAAACATGGCGCGGTAGCGCTTGAACATCGAGAACGACGTGTTCATGAGTCGCTGCTTGAGCTCTTGGATCGAACGCTTGGCCGAGGGAGGAGCGGGATCGATCGACATGTGCACCGAGTCGAACGCCTTGCCGCTGTGCTTGAGCTTGTACTTGATGGTGTCGATGGCCAGGCTGCACGTCTCGGCCACCTCGGGCACCGAGTCGTGGCTGTACTGCTCGAGGAGCGGCAGCGATTCTGCCAGGCCGATGGCGCCCAACGCCTCTCCGGCCTGGCGACGCACAAGCAAGCATCGGTTGTGAGATAGAGTGGGAGGGCCGAGGCGAGGCGAGGCGAGGCGAGGAGAGGAGAGGAGAGGAGAGGAGAGTACCTCGTGGCGGACCATGGAGTTCTCCTCCGAGTTGCGCAGAAGGCGCTCGAGGTGGGGCAGAGCGGTGACGTTCTGCATCTGGCCGAGGCAGTAGGCCACCTCGTGCTTCAGCAACGCCGAGGGGTCGCTGAACGCTGAATGTCCGCGCAGGGCAGAGATGCGGAAATGGCGACGGTAAGAGGCCAGTTAAAAATCAAATCACGTATGCAAGGTCATGTATGCATAGCAAAAAGGTGGCACGTACATTCGGCCAGGATGGAGATGGCCTCATCACCGCCAATGTTGCGGAGAGTAAAGACCGACCGGTATCTCTGAGCCATGGTGAGGGAACGATCGAGAAGGGTCTCTCGAATAACCTTCAGTTCCTCCGGTGATACCTGCAGCCTGTGCTCCTCTTCCATGTCGCTCATCTGCTCTACGTCCCGCCTCCTTGTGGCCTTGTGCGCAGAGAAAAGCCCTGGTGAAAGAAATGCTCAAAGAAATTGGCGGCCTGTCGACGAATAAAGAATTCAGTGCCCAAACTTACATTTCCGCCCAATGGCGGTTTGAGAAACAAAAAAACAAAAAAACAAAATAAAAACACAACAGCAGATGGAGCAGGGGTGGTCACCCCTTCGCCGGCGAAGCAAGGACCGCAAGGCGAAGGAGAAAGAACGCGACATCGTCACCGTCCCTGCTGGGCCTACTGGTCAGCCTGGTTCGACGTCACCTGGCGGATTTCACTCCGACCAAGAGCAAGTCGACGAAGCCGGCCAGCAGGAGGAAAAGGCTGCCAGCCTGTCCCCCCCTCGTTCGAACCCGTCGTCGCCTTCTCCGTCGTGGAGCGAAGCCAAAGAACGGAGGCGATCGCAACGCGCCGACGCCCACGCGGATATACTCGGACCGCTCGCGACCGCCGATGTCGCTTCCCAGCCGGCGCCTGCGATCGCCATCGGCATGGAGCGGCTGCGCGCCGGCGCCGCCCTGCCACCTGACGACGTCACCGTCGCCGTCGCCGCCGCCGTCGGGAGCGACTGCAGTGGCAGCGGCAGCGGCGGCAGCCCCGAAGTCAAGCACGGGCGCTCCAAGGGCAAGGAGAGGGACAAGGGCAAGGAGAGGGAGGGCCTCGGCAACCCCGCCCGAGTCGTGCCTTCCATCTCCATGGCGTTCCTCCGTCGTGGCGACCACCACCCGAACGAGACCACCGCCGCCGCCGCCACCAGCGCCGAGGCCGGCCACGGCAGCAGCGGCGGCGTTGGCCGCCCGCTTCACGATCAACACAATGCCCGGCACGCCCTTCGTGATCGCCACCACCACCACCAGCACCAGGAGTCGCCCGTCGTGTCGCTGGCGTCCTCGATGTCCGCAGGCCCGTCGTCGTCATCGTCGTCGTCGTCGTCGTTGTCGATCTCGGGCTCGCCGTCGCAGCGGCTGATGCGCAGGTCCGTGGGCCAGCGCGAGCTCACGGCGCAGGCGTCGGTCGAGCCGCGCCTCATCCACCCCAAGCTCCAGCGGGACCGGCAGCCGCCGCCGAGGGGCTCCTCCTCTTCTTCTTCCTCTTCTTCCTCCTCCTCCTCCTCCACCGCCAGGGCCACCGACCAGGCCGCGTTCGAATCCGCCGGCGCCCCGCTCAGCGACTCTGATCAGGTCCGCGTGCAGCGACAGCGCGAGGAGAAGGAAGAGATCTACGGTAACCGTGGCCCCCCCTCCCCCCTCCCCCCTCTGCCATTCGGTGTCCTCACCACCCGCCCACCCGCCCCAGCGTTGATCAGGCCGGCGTCGTTGCAAAAGGCCGTGTGGAGCTTCCTCTACACGACCGCGGCGGGCATCTTCTCCGAGGAGCAGCTCGCCCACCTGGTCCACCTGGTCAAGCACACGGCCTTCCTCCTGCCCGACCCCGTCGCCCGCGTCCACCTGCTCGTGCGGCCTCCCCCCCCTCTCCCTCTCCCTCTCCCTCTCCCTCTCCCCCCCAATCAATCCATCGTGGAGCGCCAGTGGCTGATGGGGCTGCGTGCAGGAGGCGCTGGACGGCGGAGGCGACGAGCAGATCAGGTCGAAGGAGGAGGGCCTGGTGTGGCTGTGGGAGCTCCACCAGCAGGTCAACCGCAGCATCTCCGACCCCTTCGTCTTCATCGAGCCCGTCCTCTCCTCTGGCCTGTCTTCCGCAGAGCTCGCCCAGCTACTCAAGGTTGCTACCTCCCCCCCTCCCCCACCAACATCGACATCGTCGCCCATCGGGTTGTATGTAGTAGAAGCAGTGGTTGGTCGTTGTCGGTGTGGTCGTTGTCGAAGAAGCTGATTGGCCCGGGCTGGGCAGGACATCTGGGCACAACCGGAGTTCAAACCGGGCACGTCGCAGATCGTGCGGACGCCGCCCCGAGGCCGCGAGGAAGTGTCGTCCCTCCTGGCCCAGAAGATCCCCGATGAGGTCTCTCCTCTCCTCTACCCCCCCCCTCTCCAACCAATCACTGAACCACCGAGCCTTGTTGGCTATTGGGCAGCCGGCTGGTGGTCGTGACTGTGTGTGAAACCCCTTAACACCTTGATCATCATGGCCATCGCCACGTCGTCGCCAGGTGCTGCTGGGCGTGTTTCAGATGCTGCCCACGGACATGCTGCGGCGGCAGGTGGCCGTCTGTCGACGTTGGCGGCGCCTCGCGTCCGATCCCTCGCTTTGGCGCCCCCGCTTCCACAGCCGCTGGACGGTCGTCAGGTATACCGCCGTCCCCCCCCCCTCCAAGTAACGTCTTTCGTTTGATGTCCTGTCGTGGTGGCCACAGGCCGCTGCAACTCGAGATCGCGTTGATGGCCGAGACCTGGCGATCGTGCGCAACTCTCTACCTTCAAAATAAATAAAATAAAATAAAATAAATAAAAATATACAAAAACTGAAAAAAAGCTAATAATAATAATAATAATAATCACAACGTGCGACATGACGACAGGCTCTTCCTGCAGTTCCGGGGCTGGGATCGGTTGAAGAAGCGGTTCGACGCGCGGGAGACCCCCGACAACCTGTTCTTCGAGGCCGGCGAAGAGGAGTGGGTCGAAGAGGAGAAGGAGGTGGCGGTGCTCTCCGAGGAAGAGGTCCTCGACGACGAGGACGCCGCCGACTCCTCCACCTCTCTCCGAAGGTTCTCCCCGTTCTCTCCCGATGATCGGCTGCGGTGACCGCAGTCGTGGCCGTGGTCGTGGCCGTGGTCGTGGTCGTGGTCGTGGTCGTGGTGTGGTCGTGGTCGTGGTCGTGGTCGTGGTCGTGGTCGTGGTCGTGGTCGTGGTCGTGGTCGTGGTCGTGGTCGTGGTCGTGGTCGTGGTCGTGGTCGTGGTCGTGGTCCTCACGCACGCACTCACGCGTGAGTGGCGCGCGCAGGCTGACGACGATGGCGAGGCAGACGTCGTTCCGAGAGCGAACGATGCGAACCACGCGCCGCCGCCGCCGGCTGAGCCTCGAGCTGGCGGGGCTGATCGAGCGCGAGGTCTCCTCGGAACTCCGCAAGTACTCCTTCTCCGAGAGTTTGACCGAGAGCGGAGAACGGTTGACCTCCCCCCTCCCCCCTCCGGGACACGCGTCGCGCGCGCGCATTCCAGATCCTAACCGCGAGCCACGTGGCTTGATTGGGTGTGGGGGGGGAGCGCAGGCGGAGGAGGGCGTCGTCGGCCGGGCGCGAGAGGCTGGGTCCGCTGCCGGACCTCAAGTACCTGCTGCCGCCCCCCGTACAGCAGCGAGCAACCGACGACGGCCATCGGTTCCCTCCACGCGGCCCCTACAAACGCGACGACCCGTACTCCCTTCACTCCCCTCCTCGTGCCCTTCCTTCCCTTTCTCACCACCACCCACGTCGTCGTCGTTTTTGTTGGTTGTTGGTTGTTGTTGGTTGTTGTTGGTTGTTGTTGGTTGTTGGTTGTTGGTTGTTGGTTGTTTGTTGTCACCATTTCCCAGACAAGAGAACTCAATCAAGAAGAAGGCCTCCAACATCAAGTTCGCCACCCTTCCTAAGCTCATCGTCTATCTCACCCACCCGGCCGAACATGGTACGACGCAAAAGACTTACACAGTCCCTGTACCGGTCCACGGAGCAGCTCGACTCATCCTTCTTCTCCTTCTTCTCCTTCTTCTTCTACTTCTTCTTCTTCTTTGCTCTAGACCTCGAGTTCGTCAAGACGTTCATGCTCACCTACGAGTTCTTCACGTCGCCGCGCAACCTCTTCAAGCTCCTGATTCGACGCTACTTCATGGAGCCGCCGGCCGGCTGCGAGGGCGCAGACCGCGAGGAATGGACCAAAAGTGTACAGGCACGTTACATGCCAACCCCCCCTGCAACCCCCACTTTCTAACATCTCTCTCTCTCTCTGTGTGTGTGTGTGTGTTATGTGTGTGTGTGTGTGTGTGTGTGTGTGTGTGTGTGTGTGTGTGTGTGTGTGTGTGTGTCCTGTGCTGCGGTACACGCGCAGAGTCCCATTCGTCTGCGGGTGTGCAACGTGATCAAGATGTGGATGGAAAAGTGTTCGTCCCAGCTCCAGAGCGACCGGCATCTGCTCGAGCACATCCACAAGTTCGCCTCCAAGGTGGTCACGGGCAACATGTCCCTCCAGCTCGTGCGCCTCCTCCAGCAGGCACGTGTACCCCCCCCCCAACCCCACCCCCTCGAGAGCCCTGCGTTCTGATTGGCCATGCACTCTCCTGTTGTGGTTGGGGGGGACATTCCTGGCGCAGATCAAGAGGCAAGGCGGTGCAAGGGAGCCCACCTCCTACCAGTTCAGCCGGCAGCCGCCCTACCCCGAGGCACCCTCCCCCTCCCCCCCTTTGCTCTCCCAAGCTTGAGATCGTCGCGTGACGTGCCTTACATTCCCCGTGGTGGCTGGTGATGCGTCGTCGACGCACGAACCTCTCAGGTGCCCAAGAACCTGTTCTCGCCCAGCCTCAAGGTGTGGGACATCTCAGAGCTGGAACTGGCCCGCCAGCTCACCATCATGGAGTTCCACTGCTTCACCCGGATACAGGTAGGCTAGAATACAATAATAATTATAAATTTCATAATAATTATATTAAAATTAATACATTACAACTTGCGGAGTTCTGACTTGTGCGCGCCCAGGCGGTGGAGTTCATCTCGTACTGCTCGTGCAGCAGCGAGCTCGAGGAGCAGAGGCGGGCGCCCAACCTGCTGCACACCATCTGCCGCTTCCGGCAGCTGGCCCGCTGGGTGCGCCAACACATCGCCTCGATCGGGCCCAAGTCCAAGCCCCTCACCCGCATCGTCAAGCGCTTCATCCAGCTCGCCAACGTATGCCAACCACCTCCTGATATCATCATTATATGATCATATATGGCCGTGACAACCATCATTTCCATCACGAAATCACCTTTGGTGATGATTGGGGGGGCGGGCGACACGCGTGCAGCGACTGTTGCAGCTCAACAACTTCAACACGGCGATGGCGATCCTGCACGGCATCAATCAGTGGGCGGTGTCGGCGAGCAGCATCTACCAGGTGTACTCGGTCCAGTCTCTCAAGCTCACCACCGTGTGGCCTGAACTGTCCAAGCGCGACAAAAAGGTTCACCCCCCCCCCTACCTTTCCTCATCGGGTCAACGCCAGGCGCTTCTCCCGCTCCTGGCAGCGTGTCCATTTATAATTCGTAATCACCGAAACGAATAACAACGGTTTGGGGGGGGGGGCAGGATTTCGAGTGTATAGAGAAGCTGATGGTGAACGAGGAGCTCTACCGGGAGACCCTCCTCCACATACCCGGAAGCCCACACATCCCGTACCTGGGTACATGATGCTCCCCCCCCCACCAACCAACCAACCAATCAACTGCAACTCCCCCGAACCTCGTCGTGCGTGACTGGTGACGGTGTTGGGATTGGGACCAGACTTTCACCTGTGCAAGATCCTGAGCGCGGAGGAGCACGTCCCCTCGACCGTGCGGGGGATGATCAACTTCGAGAAGAGCAAGTACCTCTACAACCTCGTCTCCCAGGTATATGTCTTTTCCAAATGGCAAGAGAGCACGCCCGGGAAGGACCTGTACCTACCCATCTTGCGCTTTGTTGCGGTGCCTGTGTCTGCAGTTGATGCAGCACCAGGAGCATCCGTACAACCTGCAGCCGGTGTCCAAGATCATCGACCTCCTCTCCACCACAGTGTATCAAGTCAACAACGAGTCCTGAACACGTTCTTGTGCACACGCCTTGAAAAACCGTGTTTTTGGTTTTTTTTTTTTTTTGTTTTTTTTTTGCTCTTTTACTTGTAACTTTTTTTTAATCTTATCTCTCTTTTTTTCGCTCTCATCTTGTGGGCCTGGCAAGCTGAGTTGGGGGATGGAGTAGTGCCCACCCACGTTACTTCCCACAAAACCAAGAACAAACAACAACATGTTGGCAAACGAAGCCGGACTGCGGCCAAACACGTTTCACGCTCAATCGCCATCCACACATGCAGCTCCCTCTGCGCCACCAACGACAAAGGGGCCATCGCTGTTCGGCTCGCTCGGGTCCTACCTGTGGGAGGAGATTGATGCCGACTACGGGCCTGCCGATCCTGAACAGCGCAAGAAGCAAAACGAAATACACAACTTCTTCCTGGTGCCCATAGAGCTGGAAAAGGTTCACCTCCTTTTACTCCTATCCTCTCTCTCTCTCTCTCTCTCGTTTTATTTTTATTTATTTATGATATTATTATTATCCCTGTGTGCATCTGTCCGCGCCTGATGCCCGCGTGTGTGTGGGTGGGTGGGTGGCGTTGTTGGTCCAGTTCCTGCTCTTTGGGTTCTTTGTGTGTATGGATTGCTTCGTCTTCACGTTCACCTTCTTCCCCGGCCGCGTTGTGTTGGGTCTGCTTCGCTACCTGCTCAGCTTCCTGCAGCCCACGTACGCCTCTCCCCCCTTGCCTCGCCGGCGATGCCTGCTCACAGTGGTGGCCTCCGTGGATTGGCGGGCCGTCTCCGCGCATGCGTGTGGTTGCCCACTCCCCCCCCCCCAGGAACGTGGTCCAGCTGGGCGGAGCGAGATACGACGTCATGCGCGGGGCCATATTCGTGGTGTGCTGCGGCGTGCTCAGCCACGTCGACGTCTCCCTCGTGTACCACTACATCCGTGGCCAATCCATCATCAAGCTCTACGTCATCTACAACGTGCTCGAGGTGCACACACAACACACACACACACACACACACACACACACACACACACACACACACACACACACACACACACACACACAACACACACATGCGTGTTGTAGTGGTCGCCGCTCAGACCAGTTGGGGGTGGGTGGGCTGCAGATCTTCGACAAGCTGTGCACGGTGTTTGGGCAGGACATCTGGGACGCCCTGTTCCTGCGGGCCGTCTCCGACCCTCGCATCCCGCGCAACGCCGTCCGCCTGGCCCTCCACTTCGTCGCCGCCCTCGTCTATGTGGATATCCTTTCACCCACCCGCCCACACGCCCACACGCCAAGGCCATGTGCAGTGCGCGCGCGCGCGCTGGAGTGAATGGGGAGGGGGGGGGCTGCGCGCGTGTGTTCCTTGACTCGCGCGCACTGCTGCACGCGCTGGTGCTGTTCAACCAAATGGTGACCCTCAACGTGGCCCTCAACTCCGAGTCGGGGCTGCTGATCACGGTGCTGGTGAGCAACCAGTTCATCGAGCTCAAGGGATGCGTCTTCAAGAAGTACTCCAAGGAGAACCTCTTCCAGATCTCCTGCAGCGGTACTTTCCCCCCCCCTCTCTTACACTGATCCTCCAATGGGCTGCTCATGCGTGTGTGCTCTGTGTGCGTGTGCGCGCGCGCGTAGATGCTGTCGAGCGCTTCCAGATCTTCGTGTTCATCATCATGAGCTCCCTTCACAACATGAACGACCTCAATTGGGAGGTACACACACACACACACACACACACACACACACACACACACACACACACACACACACACACACAGCATGTTTGGGGGGTGATGCGCGCTCGGCTGAGGGCGCCTGTTCCGCGTGGCAGGTCACGTACGAGTGGGCGACGCAGATGCTGGCGATGATGGGCATGATCTTCCTGAGCGAGCATCTGGTGGACTGGATCAAGCACGCCTTCGTGACCAAGTTCAACCGCCTCACCCCCGACCTCTACCGCAAGTACCAGGCCATCATCTGCTCCGACATCGTCGCCGCCCGCGCCAAACACGTAACCCCCCACTCCCACTCCCACTCCCACTCCCACTCCCACTCCCACTCCCACTCCCACTCCCACTCCCACTCCCAGCCCATGGCACGAGGCTGACGTCGATACACGTGTACGTGCAGGGCGCGTTCGACCACCACTACGCCCTCTCCAGGCGCATAGGCTTCGTATCGATGCCTTTGGCGTGCCTGGTACTCCCCCCCCCCTCCCCGTGCGTGCGCGACCTCCGCAGTGGTGGTGGTGGCCGACCGTTGGTTGGTTTGGTTTGGTTTGGTTGTGGGGGGGGGGGCAAGGTGGTGCGGGTGATGGGCCAGGTGATGCCGCTGGGCGGGTGGTGGGGCGCCCTCATGTTGGCCCTCGCGTGGAGCTGTCTGGTGGCGCTCAAGGCCATCCTCTTCCTCCAGCTCTACGGCCTCGCCCATCGCATGTACACAAGCAACAAGCTCGCCGAACAGGTTTGTCTTCCTCCTCCTCCTCCTCCTCTGGTCGCATCCCGCTCTGCCCCCCCCCCAACAGGCAAGCCGCGCAGCACGCGCTGGTTGGACCGGTGGTGCTGGTGTGATGCTGATGATTGGTGGGGTGCAGGAGCAGACACTCACGGCTGTCGACAGGCGAACGGAGGCCTCCGAGACAGACACAGGAGGAGGGCTCGAGGGAGTGCAGCGCTATTCTCTGCTGAGCGGCAAGGTCCCATGACATGTTGTTTTGTTTTGTTGTCAAGGAAAAAAAACAGAGCTCGGGTTTGTATCATCGCGATGGCGCGCTCGGCGCTACTGCTCGGCGGAGGCTCTCCGCCTCTTCTTCCGCCTGGTGGTGATGGGCGTTCCGCGCTCCACGCTTGTCCCCTCCGTCTCCGCCTCTTCCTTCACGGCTAGACGCTTGCCGCTCAGTCGGCTGCTCCTTCGTCTCGCCGTCGTGGCTGTTGCGGCGGTAGTGGTGGCTGTCTCCTGTTTCACCTCCACCTCCACCTCCTCGCTTCGCTCCTCGCCGTCCTCGTCCTTCTTGGGTTCCTTCTTGGCCTTCTTGGCGGGGAGCTTGAACATGGTGAGCTCGGCGGCGAAGAGGAGGCTGTGCGCCCACCCGCAATCCGCGCCGAAGTGGTCCTTGAAGAAGCCCGAGATCTCCCCGTAGAGGGCGTCCGTCATCGAACTGCCGGCCTTGCGCTTGAGCGACGGCATGAACCTCTGCGCTGCTCCGGAGAGGGAGGGAGAAGAGGGGGGGGGCACCACCCAATCAGAGGCCAGAGAAAGAGCGCGAAGACGTGAATGCAAGGGGGGAGGGGGGGATTGCTTGTGAGAGCGAGCGTGCGCCTCGACAAGTAGGGGGGCGATGGCGAACCTATCTGTCGCACGTGCGTGTCGACGGGAATGGCGTCGAGTTTGTCCAGCGAGAAGAGGCACACGCAGTCCGCCACCTTCTTGCCCACGCCCTGCGCGCCACCCCCCCCCCATCCAATCGATGAGCAGGCGGCCGCCCCGTTAAAGCGATAGGCCGGCGCGCGCGTACCAGAAGCGAGGTGAGCTCCTTTTGGGCCCTTTCGCGAGACACGGTCGGCTCGCGCAGCGCGTAGAGCCAGTCTCCCCCGCTGCCCAGCTCTGTCCAGCATTGTTGTGTGTGTGTGTGTGTGTGTGTGTGTGTGTGTGTGTGTGTGTGTGTGTGTGTGTGTGTGTGAGAGAGAGAGAGAGAGAGACAGAGAGAGAGAGAGAGAGAGCAGTCGTTGTGAAAGAGGGGGGGGGGCAATCTCTGGCTACCGGGGTCGTCCTTGTCGAGGACCTGCCGGGCGGCGGCGGGAATGTACTTGGCGCGGTACCCGAAGCTCATGTCGCGCAGCGCCTGCTCGGGCACGCCCGCCAGCGCCTCCAGCGTCGGGAACGCGTAGAACGCCCTCGCCTCTTCCTGCCCACGACGCACACGCGGGTGAGCACGCCTTGGCTGGCGTTGGACATGTGCGCGCGCGCGCGCGTGTGTGTGTGTGTGTGTGTGTGTGTGTGTGTGTGTGTGTGTGTGTGTGTGTGCGTGTGCGTGTGTGTGCGTGTGTGGAATCGCGCGCGCGCGCGAGTGCTACCTTGGCATCGCCGCCGGTGCGCTGAACGACGGCCTCGCCGATCTTCTCGCCGTAGCGGGCACAGAGCGCGTTGACCATTTGCGTGATGCGCGCGATGTTGTTGTTCTGCGAGCAGATGAAGCTGAACTGGAACTGGCATCAGCGATCGACTTCATCATCATCGTCATCTTCCCCCCCCCCACCCCCCAAATCAATTCCGCACACGCGTGCGCCCGCGTGGCCGCACGAGACGCACCAAGCACTCCACGGGGTCGATGCGCAGGGTGCGCAGGCCTCGGAAGCGCAGGCACGCGTCCCTGAAGTGCGCCACGATCGGGGAGGCCTTCTCGCGCTCTGCCGTCCACCTGACCACCACCACCACGGTCATCGTCATCATCATAGTCACCATCGTCGTCGTCCATATGAGCGACGACCGCCACAAGAAAGAAGAAAAGAGGGAGGGGTACCGGGTCCAGGCGTCCTCCATGCGCATGCCCAGTTGGAAGTAGTCCTCCAGCTCCTTCCGCCTGGCCTCCACCCCCACGGCCTCGCCTGCACTTTGCTGGCGGGCCCCTTCCCATCGCACACGCACACGCTCCGTGATGTGAGAACCAGGCTGCCCACCTTGTACACGGACAGACGGCAGAGGCGGGGACACCATCGTCGGGCGATTCGAGGTAGCGGAAGAGGACGAGGGCAGGGTCATCGAGCGGCTGGTGCAGGAAGTAGGCTGTTCGCTTGATCACGCCTGCCCACGCCTCACGACCGTCCACTACACAGCTGACGTCAGCTTGTAATTTTATTATTTATTTAATTTATTATTTGTATATTTATTGGTTTTTGTGTAGAGGAAGATGGATGGGCGTGAGTACCGCGACAGGTGCTCCAGCGGAAGGACTGGCCGGAGGGCAAGCACAGGTGGAGGCGTAGCTCATCTGGTGAATGGAGCCGCAGCCGATGCCACGATGCGGGAGCTGCACCTGAATCTGTGGTCTGTTCTTCCTCTTTGGCTTCTTCTTTCTTCACCGCCACCGGTTCTTCCATTACCAACGACACAGAGGGATTGACCTTTGGCAAAGCAGTCGTGCTCACTCGGTAGGCAGAAAGGCGCCGAAGGGGTGGAGCTCGTCCACCAGCAACACGCAATAGCAACGTCATGCCGTCTATTTTGTGTTTGTTTGTTTTTTGTTTTTTGTTTTTGTTTTTGTTTTTGTTTTTGTTTTTGTTTTTGTTTTTGTTGTTGTATTTTATTTTTGTGTGCAAAGAAGGGCAGAGGCAACGTGAAGGCCTGCGTGGTGCCCTACTGCTGGGTCTTCTCGTCGTCTTCCTCGTTCTGGCTGCCGGCTTGACCGCCGCCAGCGCCCATCTGGGAGAACATCTGGCTGAGCTGCGATGGATTCTGCATCAGGTTCTGCGCCCTGCACCGATCGATGATCCAGGTCAGAGCACGTTGGTTGGTTGGTTGATTGATTGATTGGTTGGCTGTGCGTACATGTTCATGAAGAGGGGGTTGTTGAGGATCTGCGAGAACTGGGGAGAGGACATCATCTGCTGGGCCGCGTTCATGACCTGCGGATTGCCCAGCAGGTTGTTCAGGTCCGGTGGGGCGTCTGCTCATGACGACAAACGTGCACACACGCGCGCGCATAGAGAGAGGAGGAGGAGGAGGAGGAGGAGCAGATCATGATCAGCCCTTGCCCGGTTAAAGCTGGGGAGAGAGGCGTCGTAGGGCGGTACCGCCGGAACCGCCGAACATCTGCCTCATGGAGTTCTGGATTTCGGGGCTGTTCATCATCTGGGCCAAGCCGGCCATGCCGCCGCCTCCCAGCGGGGATGACGCCTGTGCGGAGTGCCCGCCTCGGTGAGACGCGGGGGGGGGGCAGCTGCTATCACTCGTAGGGGACTTACCGCAGGGGGGGCCGCCTGTGGCGTGCTCTGGGCCAGCTTCTGCTGACACAAGCGCAGGGATTCCTGCGCAGCTATTCATGCGGACGACGACGACGACGGGAGAGATAAACGCGTGGATAGTGTTGTGTGTGTGTGTGTGTTGTGTGTGTGTGAGCGATGGGGGTTAGCTTTTCACGTGGGGGGGGGCTGCGAGGGGAGGAGAGGGATCGTACCAGTGTTCTGGGGGTCGATTTCGAGGACCCTCTTGTAGCCCAGGTCGATCGCTTCCGTGTACTTGCCGAGAGAGAACAGGGAGAAGCTGCACAACACGGAATTGGGGGAGGAGAGGAGAGAAGAGAAGAGGGGAGAAAGAAAGGAAGAGAGAGAGACGAATCAGAAGAGAGACCTCTCGACCGCGACGGAGATGGGGAGGACGAGAGGGGCGGATAAGGCTGAGACGTACCCGAGGCGAGAGTAGGCCTTGAGGTATTTGGAGTCGAGCTCGATGGCGCGCTTGCAGTCGAGAATGGCGTTTTCGTGCTGCTGCAGCGTGCTATGGGCTGCGGCTCTGCATCGGAGAAATATTACACACACACACACACACACACACACACACACACACACACACCACACACACACACACACACACGTCAAAGACGATCAGCAGAGCAGACCTGAGGGGAGGGGAGAATCATCTGGTGCTTTGTCTACACACTACCACCCACGCGCACCTGTTGCCGTAGTAAACGGCGTTGTTGGGGTTCAGCGCGATGGCCTTGTTGTAGAGCTCGATGGCTTCAGCCGGCTGGCCCGCGGACAGCTTCTCGTTGCCTGCGCCGGACACCATGATGAGACACAAAACGACGAACTACGAACCACGAACGATGACCAGCAGTGGCGCGCGTCGTACCGAGGGCCTTGAACTTCTCGGCCTCCTGCAGCTGCGCGGCAGGGTCCACGGTAGGGGCAGCGGGAGCGGTGGTCTGTGTGGTGCTGCTGCTGTACTGGCTGAGGAACCGCTGCTTGGCCAGATTGTACCGGTCCTGATACTCTGTTGTAGTACACCAGCCAGCCAAGCAAGCAAGCAGTCGAGTCAGGAGGAGCGCTCAGTAATGAACGACGAGCGACGGCTACAGGCCGACGTACCAGCGGTGCCCTTTGTCAGCCCGGTGAAGAACCCCTTGCCCTCGAGCACGCTAAGGAAGGTCTGGAACTTGCCCTCGATCTCCTTAGGCACCTCTTGGCCTGGAGATCGGTCAGCACATCAGTACTACTTACTTGCAGCGGCCATTTGTGGTACGATTTAGTTTATGAGATGGAATGGCGTACCCGTGGCAGCGGGCTTGGGAGCCTCGGCAGCAGCTGCCTGCTGTTGCTGCTACAAAAGCGTCAAATGAGACCACATGAAAGCAAATGTCAGCCACAGAACAGCGCGCTTGGTGATTACGGATCAACGTGAAATACACGCAAAGCAAAGCGATTTCGTACCTGGGCAAGATGGAGAAGGCCGTAGTTGTAGATGTCGGTCAGCTGGAAGGGCACAGCGTACTGGCTCTGATGTTCGGCATTGGAAGCGTCCACGCCGAAAGCCGAGGAGATGCACTGCACGGCCACCTCCAATCCCTCCTTGTCGAGCCCAGCCGGTGCAGCAGCACCCCCCTGAGCCAAGCCGTTCAGGTACTGGATGATCGAAAAGACCACTCGCTTGTGCATCAAATCCAGGTCCTTGGGCGCGTCCATCTCTCTCGCAATTTGCTTGCTACACAATCGACACGGCTCAATCGTTGTGTGTCCGTGGTGATTCTCTTAAGGTGGCGGTCCCGGTGGCGGTGACGTCTGCGCCACGCCACCAAGGAGGACAAGAACCGAACAAAAAGGGGAGAGTCTCATGTTCGGTAAACAGTGCCGCGAAGAAGGTGAGGTGGAGAGAGACAGGAAGAGAGGGGGGGGCGTCTTAGCCGGCCACGATCTGTTGGAGCTCCTCCTCGGCGGCGCTGCCGTTGAGGAAGTACTGCACGAGTCCGCAGAGGACAAAGAGGGCGAAGAGGGCGGCGCCGTGGCGGTGCGTCTGGTGCTGGAAGGCGAAGCCGATGGCGGCGGCCACGAACGCGCACACGGAGATCAGGCACAGGCTGATGGTGTAGTTGGGCGCCTCCCACACGAAGCCCTTCCTCACGCCGTAGAAGCAGAAAATCTGTTGCGCAGCACACACACGACAACAACGCACAGTCAGAGACGACAACGACGACGACGACAGCGTGAAGAGCGCGAGTAGTGGGTGGTAGTAGTAGTAGTAGTAGTACCGCGCACAGGAGGGTGGTCTTGGAGAGGGTGCCGCCGACGAGGTTGCTGAAGGCGACGTTGATGCTCTGAGGGTGGCCCTTGCGTGACAGAGAGATACTCTCCAGAATTTCGGGTGCCTCGGAGGCGATCGGGGCCAAGAAGAAGGCGAGCAGGGTCGGGCTGACCTGTTGTCACCACCACCACCACCGCCGCCGCCGCCGCCGCCGCCGCGCGAGAGAGAGAGAGAGCAGCAGCAGCAGCAGCAGCAGTCATCGTCTCGGGTCAGTGTCGGGGTGGGCAGACACATTGCTAGTGGGCGGGGAGAGAGAGAGAGAGAGAGAGAGAACGTACGTGCATAGCGGAGGCGGCAGCGACGACGGACTGAATGAAGGGATTAGAGAAGAGGAAGATCATGACGCCGCCCACGCAGAGGTAGATGACCCCCTTCACTGTGGACTCCTCCTCCTCGTCGTCCTCTTCGACTGGTCGCATGGCACGGCGGTCAGTGCCCAACTTTTGGGGGAGAGGAGAGGAGAGGTCAAGAGAGGGAGGGGGGGGGCGTACTGACGGCCTCGATGTCGTCGTCCTTGGACTCCTCGGGGCGCGAGGGCTCGCCTCGCTGCAGGGAGTAGCCGAGGAACCCGAGGTAGAACAGCACGCCCAGCACCGCGCTGAAGAGGTTGAAGCCCATGACCATGATGGTGCCGGGGACCACCACCGACGCGCCGAGAATGTAGCACTGCTGCTTCACCTGTTGGAGTTGTCTTACGAATGAGCTACTACTACACGCTACACGCTACACGAACCGGAACACGAGCACGCCACGACACGCCTCGCGGTGGAAGCGTCCTCTGTAGCATACCGATTGTTGCAGGAACACCTTGCCAGACTTGCGGGCTCGAGCACCGATCCACAAGCAGGCGCCAAGCGCGATGGTGCACACGACTGTGTGGCGTGGAAAGACGAATTATGAGAACGGGCCGCAACAATAATCGAGAGGTTTGGTCGCACCGATGGAGCTGCCAGAAACGGCGCCCACGGCAAATCGGGGGTTGTCGCTCTCGAGGGCGGTGATGAAGAAGATGGTCTCGGGAGCAGTGTTGAGCCAGGCGATGACAAGTCCACCCACGATGGAAGCGTCGTACTTCTTGCCCAAAATCTCACCACCCTCACCCACGCACCAAGACGCCACCACGAGTAGCGCGAAAGTGGTCACCCCCACGAATATCGTGTACAAATCGGGCAACATCTCCCTCTCTTTTCCTCTTTACTCCTCGATTAAAGGCGAATGAAGAAGGCAAAAATCTGGATGCGGTGGGTCCAGAAGATGCCGGCGCTTGTGGGGACGTGGCGAAACAAATAATTTAAAAAAATGAAATAAAAACCCAACAAAGTCCGGGGCAACTAAAGGCCTGGCTCTGCAACATTCCTGCACACATGCGACTGACGGGGATGGCACGAGGGAGTTCTGTGCCGTGGTTAAAAAACCCACCTATGCGCTCTTTCTCTGCCCGATAAAACATAAACATGGACCTCCTGCTGCTCGAGCACGCCATCGTTGCCATCGTCTTCATATGGCTCATCAACAAGGCCTTGTCTCTTGGCTTCCAAGGTGCCTTTCCTTGCCAGTGTAAACAGAGAGCTTTATTATTAGTTCTATATCAGGTAATTATATATTCGAAAAAAATGAATAAGCAATACACCATATGTTGCGGTAGGTGTGAAGGACGCTCTGTTGGTGGGGGTCATCAAGGGCCTGTCGGCGGTGCCCGGCGTGAAGGGCAAGATCGAGCAGGAGAACCAGAAGATCGTTGAGAAGATTGAGGTGATGGTCAAGAACAAGGACCTGGACGAGCTGGCCAGCCAGCGCAACCTCACCTTCACCCGCATCCCTGCTCAGGGACTCGACTCCGCATCGCTTCTCTCAGCTATGCGCGCCATGCGCGGCGACAACATCGAGAAGGCCTACGCCACCGGCAAGGTGATTCACTTGACTCTCTCCCCCCCCCAACAGACATCACCGGCCGCAGGCCAAGTGTGAGCACGCGCGCGCGTGATGGCGCATGGGCAACAGATGGTCGCTTACCGCGTAACGCGTGGCCACTTGCCACGTCATCACTGGACAGGGGTTTGGCGGGATTTACATCGACCTGAAGGGCCACGAGGAGACGCAGCATCAGGTGTTCGGCCTGTTTGCCGACAGCAACGCGCTGTACCCGGACCTCTTCCCCGCCCTGCGCAAGTTCGAAGCCGAGGTCGTGCGGATGGCCTGCACCATGCTCGCCGGTGACGACCGCGTACGCTTCAACGTCGCACGCGCGTGTCCTGCGCGCGCAGGTTGTGCGCGAAGCCTCTCCACTCATTGCGGCAATGCACATCCAGACGTGCGGCACGATGACCTCGGGAGGCACCGAGAGCATCCTGATGGCCGTCAAGGCCTACCGCGAGAGGGCCAGAGGGAGGAACCCGGCCATCAAACCACAGATGTATCGGCACACCGGCTAGCCCCCCCCCCCACTCCAAGCACGACTCACTCTCTGCCCCTCCCCCACACCACGACGAGCACAGGATTGTCCCGGTTTCTGCCCACGCCGCGTTCGCCAAGGCCGCGCACTACTTTGACGTGGAGCTGGTGGTGGTACCGGTCGACAAGGTCACCATGGAAGTTGATCTCGCCGCCGTCAGGAAGGCCGTCAACCCACACGTGATCATGGTGCGGCATGCCTTTTCGTTTTCTTTTTTTATTTATAATTTATAATTTATTGTTTATTATTACTCTTATTAACCCGTGCGGTGGTGGTTTAGATGGTGGGGTCAGCGCCTGGCTACCCGCACGGCGTGATAGACAACATCGAGCAGTTGAGCAAGATCGCGCTGGAGCACGACATCGGCCTGCACGTCGACGGCTGCCTGGGCGGCTTCCTCCTGCCCTGGCTCCAGAAGCTCGGTGCGTCCTTGTCCTACGTCATCGAATTCCATTGGATCACTGGAAAGTGAAGACAACTGAACGCCAATGCCTTCACCCCCACCACCACCATCACCACCACCCGCGCACTCAGGCCACATTTCGAAGAGGTTCGACTTCTCGGTGCCTGGCGTGACCTCGATCTCCTGCGATATCCACAAGTACGGGTACAGCGCGAAGGTGCTCGCCCGCCAATGGCCACGACCACGCCGTGTGGTCGTAATTGTCGCAATGGCAAATGACTCCTCTGCCAGGCAACCAATCATAACGCGTCGTTGTGGTTGTGGATGTTTTGCATATCAGGGCGCGTCTGTCATTTGCTATCGCAACAAGGAGCTGCTCCTCAACCAGTTCTTCACCTACACCGAGTGGTCCGGCGGGCTCTACTGCTCTCCGTCGGCGGCCGGCAGCAGGCCCGGAGGACTCAGTACGCTACCCCGCCATTCACTTCCCTGTGCCTGTCGTCGTCGTCGTCGTGGTCGCCGTCCGTGGCTTTGACATGTGGGACACGCGTGTCATGGCTGCACACGCTCAGTTGCGACTGCGTGGGCGTCGCTGGTGAGTCTCGGCGAAGAGGGATACCTCAAGGCCGCCCAAAACATTCAGGAGACCTTCGACGTCCTCGTCAACGGGTGCCCCCCCCTCCCCAATCTGTGTTCACACACACACACACACACACACACACACACACACACACACACACACACACACACACACACACACACACACACACACACACCAAGCGAGGCCTGTGGTTGATAGGAAGGTGAACTTGGTGGTGCCATGGCATGGCGACAGAATCAAGAGCCTGCCGGACGTGGAGCTGGTGGGCGCGCCCGAGGCGTGCGCCATAGCCTTCGGGTCGTCCACGCTGGACATATTCAAGGTGGCGGACGCCATGCGCAACCGGGGCTGGAACAACATCGCCTGCATGCAGAAGCCCGTCTGCCTCCACATCCCCGTCGCCATGCGCGAGAGCTTCAACCGGTACACCCGGCGTTGCCTTACCATGGCACTACACGTAGTATTTTTATTTATTTATTTATTTATTTATTTATTTATACTTTTTTATTGCTATGCATGTAGAGCTGGCACTCACTCGCAACACGCACTGAATGCAGGGATGCGTTCCTCGCCGACCTGAGGGATTCAGTCGACGAGGTGCGCAGTCACCCGGAGAGGTTCAAGGACGGGATGGCTCCGGTGTACGGGATGGCGGCGACCATGCCCGACCGCAGCCTCGTCTCGCAGCTCCTCACCAGCTACACCGAGGCCCTCCTCAAAGTGTGAAAAACTCTCCTAAAATATTCGGAGCGTGCAGCAAAGACCAAGGGCGCATACCTAAAATGGGAACCTAAAACCCTTTCTTGGGATTGGCCATGTCTCAGGAAAGGGTGGTGGGGGTTCTACTGCGGAGGAACCATTTGTGCTGTTCTTAGACACGAAGAGAAAGATTCGATTGAGAACAATCAAGAACAAGAGAGAGGAGAGAAGAGGAGATTGGGGAAAAAGAAGGACTGAAAGACGAGAGGAGATCTGTTCCTTCTTGTTCATCTCCTCTTTCGTCACATCCCGCCCTCTGTACCACTACGATCAATAGAGATACGCTTCCGACGAGGAGTGGATAGATCAGGGCAAGTAGTAACAACAACAAACAAGAAAGATGGGAAACATGTGTGGCGGAGGGGGCATGACCCCAGACGAGGTTGAGGCCAAAAATGCCTCCAAGAAGATTGACAAGGAGCTCGAGAAGAGCAGGAACGAGGCTCAGAAGGAAGTGAAGCTTCTTCTTCTCGGTACACCTAACTGACTGCTCAACGGGGTATCCCCCGTTGCGTTGCGCGAGTTCCTTACCTCCTCCCCCCGACAGGAGCTGGAGACTCGGGCAAATCCACGGTGGCCAAACAGATGCAGATTCTTCACCTTGACGGTTTCAGCCACGATGAGCTTGTACAGCAGAAACCGCTGGTCTTCTTCAACATCATCGATTCCTGTCAGAAGCTCCTCCGAGCTTCCAGGACTCTTGAAATCGAGACCGAGCTCAGCGAGGTACTTGGTCGCCTTAATCAGTCTCCCTTCTCCCCCTCGGTAACACTCAATGGTTATTAGGAGGATGTGGAGTTCATGCTGGGCATCGACTTGATCGACGACATCACGTTCCACGGCAAGATCGCTGATGTGGCCAAGACCATCTGGGCCGACGCTGGTATTCAGCAGTGTTACGCACGCTCTTCCGAGTTCCAACTCAACGACACTGCCCAACAGTACGCTTTCCATCTGTTGCCTGCCTCTAGAACTTTGATCAATCTCATCTTTTCCACGCGCTCCTCAGCTTCTTTGAGAGCATTGACCGCATCGCAAGCCCTGACTACCTGCCCGACAACAAGGACATGCTACGCCTCAGGAAGAAGACCACTGGCGTGCTCGAGACGAAGTTCGAGACCAAGGGCCTCTTTTTCCAGTACGTTCGCAACCACCACCCACAGAGCTCCTGCTAAAAGATGGGCTTGGGCTTGCGAAGTGCTGACCTCTTGCGTTGTTTGACTGTCATAGGCTCGTGGACGTCGGTGGTCAGAGGAACGAGAGGAAGAAGTGGATCCACTGCTTCGAGAAAGTGACGGCTATCGTGTTCGTTGTTTCGCTCAACGAGTATGATCAAAAGGTGCACATGCATGCCCTCAAGTAGGGGGTTTTGAAGGGTCAAGCTAACGTATCTGGAAATTCGCAGCTGGAGGACGATGAGTCAGTGAACAGGATGCACGAGTCTTTGAATCTGTTCGGCGATATCATCAACAACAGGTGGTTCCAGAACACCTCCATCATCCTCTTCTTGAACAAGAAGGATCTCTTTTCCGAAAAGATAAAGAGGGTGGACCTCAGGGTGTGCTTCCCAGAGTACAAGGTACTGCTCCTCTCACTCCTATCGTGTAGTGGCACATGTGCTCAAGTGCGGGTGGTCTTCAGGGAGGGTTCGACTACGACAAAGCGACGGCGTACATAGAGAAGCAATTTTTGAAGAAGAATGGCGAGGTCAAGACCAGGTTCATCTACACGCATTTGACGTGCGCAACCGACACCAAGAACATCGAGGTCGTCTTCAACTCCGTCGTCGACATCTTCCTCTCCAAGCTCCTCAACGCCGTGGGATTCTAATGTTGGCCAGGCAAGTGTGAAGGAAGTGGCTGGGTTATACTATACTATCGAAATGATTTGCCGGGATGCCTTGGGGAAACCGCTAGGAGGCAAGGACCACGAGTGATTCATGGTGGGCTTTATGGAAGGTGGCAACAGTTGTATCATTAAAGCAGGTCACATTCGCTCTTCCCTTTTCAGGGTGACTATGCGACTCCATCTTCCTGGGTATGCATGTATAGGAACCTCGCCACGGTCATGAAGATATCGGGTGACATGGTCGTGATCCCCGGTGATCGAAGATTCGTACTGCATAGATGTTAATGCATAGACATGCGTCACAAGACCAAGCAAGGGCAGGCGCCATGGCGCAGTCGGCACCGCGCTCCCCTAGTAAGGGAGAGATCATGGGTTCGATTCCCATTGGCGCCAACCTACTTTTTAGTTTTGCCTCATGCCTGTTGCACGATGACCCGATCGTGCGGCCTTTTGACCCTCTCTCTTCTGCCTCCTTTGATTACAAGTGAAGGAAGCTGGTAGCTTCTTATTGCTACTGACTCTCCCAGAGCGGCAACAGGCTTGCGTTGTCTGAGTGTAAGGCGTGGCTTTTATTTCTTATTGGGCCAGGTCAATACACGGACGTGAACAGTGCTGCGCACCTCCTCCGAACCGAAGTCGACCTTGAACATGGGCGTACGGATCTCCGTGAAGAGGTGCTCCACCTCGAACGCGCCGTGCTCTTCCTGCCGCGCCATCTCGAAGAACCGCTCGTCCAGGTGCGCCACCGAAGGCCGGTGGGAAGAGAACGACACCAACACCTGCGCCGCCCAACACATTGAGCCACACCGTCGCCGACGCCAAAGAAAGAAAGAAAAAGAAAAAGAAAAAGAAAAAGAAAGAAGGCGTGTACCTTGCCAGTATCCTTGAGAGCTGCGCGCGCGGTCTGGAGGAGCTGCGTCTGCTGGTTGTGGTTGAAGATGAGGTCGGCCATGATGATGACATCAAACTTGGTCTCGCCGACGTCGGACAACGCCGCCACCAGCGGCTCGACCGACGTTCCCCACAGGTGGCCCTGTGTGGATGAGAGAAGACACTGTGATCAGCGTCGCATGGCGCAGGGTGCAGGGCAGCGCTGCGCGTGCAGCCAACCTGAATGTTGACGACTTTCTCGCGCTCCGCCGCGGTGGTGTTGGCGTTGATGTTTTCGTGGAGGTTGACGATGAGCTCCTTCTCGGGGTAGTCCGTCACCACCACCTTCTTGGCTCCGTGCTTGATGGCGATGATGGAGGGCAGGGAGGCGCCGGCGCCCAGCTCCAGCACCCTGGATAACAACAGCACTCAAGGTGAGACACGCGCGCGAGCGCAAAGTGGTTGAGCATCGGAGCTACGGGCTCTCCATGTTCGTACGTCTTGCCGTTGAGGAGCGATGGGTTGGCGTCGAGATAGTCGGCAAGCACGAGCCCGGCATTCCACAACAGGTGGGCCCACAGCGGATGGCTGCCAATCAGCTTGAGCTTCACTGCACGAGCCCATTTAAAATTTAAACTAATATTAATCGGTCGGTAAGAATTGATGAAAGTGGAGAGAGCATGATGAGTGTGGAGCTGGATGGGTGGGAGGGCGGAGGGGCACCGTCTTCTCCGCACTTCCGGTGGTAGGTCCGGTAGGTGGGCTCCGGGGGCGGCTTGTAGAAATCTTCAGGCTCTTCAAACAGGCCCTTCTCAATCTCATCTTCCTCCTCCTCAATCTGGGTCGCAACGGGCTCCGAGGATTGCTGATCGCTCATCTTGATGAGATGTGATTGTATTTCGATTTAGTTTGGTTTGTAATTACAAAACATTTTGCTGGCTGTCGACAATTACATTAAGGCAACTATCAGCTCACCATTGGGGCAACTTGGCCCTTGGAACGACAGAGCCAAGTTAGCGTGTGCATCAAGAAAGAAAGATGGCGTTTGCTGTGCGTGATGATGACCCTAGACTTGTGGAACTGGAGTTCCGTCAAGACTTTACGCCAGATGAGCTTGCGCAATACCGACAGACGTTCGTCAAGTACGACGTTAACAAGAGCGGCGCCCTCGAGACGTTCGAGCTCAACGTCATGTTCGAGGAGTGGGGCCAGCCCAAGACCGCCCTCCAGCTGCGCCAGCTCATCGCCGAAGCCAACACCAGCAACACGGGGGCCATCAACTACCGCGAGTTCCTCAACGTCATCCTCAAGGACAAGAAGGGCACAGCCAAGGGACCCTGGACTGGCTTTGCTCTCGCCGTGGGCAAGGTGCCCACTCGCCCTTTCGCAACGCCAGTTCATTCTTTTTCATTTTTTTTAATTTTTACATGAATTTAAATAATTGTCGACGAGCGCAGGTGCACGATGACAAGAAGGCGGTGGGCAAGAAGGCAAACTTCTTCGAGCAGGAGATCGCCAAGCAGGCGGGCGACCCGCTCGAGGAGGAGAAGCGACGTATCGCCCAGGAGGAGAAGCGCAAGGCCGAAGAGGAGCGCAAACGCAAGGAGCGCGTGGCTGCCGGTCTCGCCAAGCTCAAGGCCAACATCAACGGATGATCTCTGATCGCGCAACTCAGAAGAAGAAAGCCATGTACAAATCTCCTCGTTGGCCCTTTGAAGGTTGTAGCAAGCAGGTCATCATGTAGTAGTTGTTGCTCCTACGTTTGTTTTTTGCATTTCTTCTAATAAGAGAAGGAACATCACTGCTGGAAGACGGCGGGAGAGGAGACGAAGCGGGACACGGGCTTGGCAACTCGGGAGTAGCCAGGGGCGGCGCTGTCGGCCACCTCGCTCATCATGCCCAGCAGCCGCATCACCTCGGTCTGGCTCCTGAGGTAGTACCGCGCCTGCGACGTCGAGTTCCTGCAATCATCATGATCCATCACCATCATCATCATCATTATCGTGTTGTGAGAACCAAGGGCGGAGGGAGATCACTGCACCTTCCTACCGTGCAGGTGTAGATCATCTTGTCCTCGTCCTCCCGCACCATGGTGTCGAGAGCGCAAAACATGTCTGGGCGAGGCCACAAGCGCGCACACACACGCACACGCGTCAGCTCTCCACTCACTCACTCGCGCGCGTGCGCTGGCCTTAAGAGGGCGATGCGATAGAGGGGGGAGGGGGCACCTTCGTCGGTGCGGTCGTCGCCCACGCACAGGATGAAGTCGCAGTCCGGGTGGAGAGCCAGCGCCTTGCGCACGGTGGCGCCTGCGTTCACGCGCGTGTACGCGTGTGAGATCGTTGCCCCCCCCACAAAACGCTCGCGAGACACGCCGCCACCGCCACGCACTGGTGGACGAGGAGAGGGCTCACCCTTGTTGATGTTGGACGGGCGGACCTCGATGACCTTCTTGCCGTGGATGACGTCGATGGGCAGCTTCTGGGCCATGTCCTGCAGGTGCACCGCCAGCTCCTTGGCCTGCCACAGGCCAAAGTCCTCGTCGGCGTTCCTGTAGTGCCAGGACAGGTTGACCTCCTTGACCTCGATCATCGAGCCGGGGGTCCTGCTGGCAAACTCCTGCAGCACGGGCAGCACGAGGTCCTTCCACTTGGCGGCCACCTCGGCGCCGATCATCTCCCAGTCCCGGCCCTCCCCGCACGGGCGGAAGAACACGCCGTGCTCGCACGACATGCCTGCGCACGCATCAGCCAATAAGATGACGACGATGGTGGTGGTTGCATGTCGACAAATAAGGAGAGCGGCGAACCGATGGGCAGGGCGCCGAAGAAGCTGTTGAGGAAGGGGCGGTCGCGGCCGCTCACCACGTAGACGGAGTTGTGGGGGTCGCGGGTGAGCGACCGGAGGATGCTGATCAGGCGCTGCGACGGGATGGCGTCCATCGGGTTGTTCACGATCGGCGTGAGCGTGCCGTCGTAGTCCAACAGGAAAAGCCTGCGCTCCAACCCCCCCCCCCCAAAGCCACGCAGGGTCAGCGACGTGCGCGCGCAAAGGCTGAGGCAAAGGCGAGAGTGGTGGGGCGCGCGCGCACACACCTCTTCTTGGCCTTGTTGAAGTCGGACATGATGTCGTCGAACTTGAGCGGCGGGATCTGGTTGAAGAGCTCGATGGAGGAGAGCTCCGTGATGAAGGTCGAGCCCCAGAACGACGCCGTGTTCTTGGTCACGTACTCGCAGTTGAGCTGGTGCCTGCACGACAACGACCAGCGGACAAGAGGCGGGTGAGTGACGCGGTCCGAGCAGAGGGCTTCTTCTTCTTTCTTCTTCTTCTTTGTTCTTCTACCTGGCCTTCTTTTCTTCGTCGTCCATGGTGAGGGCGGTGATGATGGCCTCGGTGAGCGCACGCGTGTTCCAGGGGTTGACCAGGAGCGCGCCCACCAGACTATGACACACAACACAATCGCCCGAGATTAGCGCGCGCATACACACACACACACACACACACACACACACACACACACACACACACACACACACACACACACACAACTGGTAGTGTTGGTGAGAAGCCTCGTACCTCTGCGCGGCGCCGGCAAACTCGCTGAGCACGAGCGGGGCCCAGGTGTCCTGCTGGCAGAGCACGAACTCGTGCGAACTGGCCTCGAGAGACAGAGAGAGAGAGAGAGAGAGAGCGGTCAAGGTGAGGCGAGGCGGCCGAATGGATGGGGGGGGGGGTGATGGCGCGCGCGTACACCAGGTTCATGCCCTCGCGCAGCGGAGTGAGGAGCGCCATGTCGGCGGCGGCGTAGAGGGCGGCCTGCTCCTCGAGGCCGAGCTCGGTGTAGAGGTAGCTGATGGGCGAGAAGTTGAGGCTGCTCCACTTGCCGTTGATCTTGCCCACCAGCCTGCAGTTCGAGACCACGCCCACGTCCACCGGTGAGCAAGCCTCCTTTGCATGGCAACCAACTCAAGGGGGAAAAGAGAGGGGGGAGGCGCACTCGTTGATGTCGAGGTGGAGCTGCTCCATGCGGCGGGTGTCGCCCTCCTCGGTGAGCGTGTCCGGCGGGCTGCAGATCTGGAACAGCACGACCTTGCCCAGCCACTCCGGGTGGCGCTCCAGGAACGTGCCAAACTGGTCACCGTCGCAACACACGCAGCGTGGAGCGTGGGCGTGACCGATCAGTCGACAAAAAACAACAATAAACACAACACAGCAACAACCAATGAGAAAACGGGTAGTGGGCCGGTACGGCGGCGAGCTTGTGGTGGATGCCCATGGTCTCGTCGAGGGCGTCGAGGCCGACGATGATCTTCTTGCCCTCGTACATGCGGCGGATCTCGGCCGTGCGCTTCCTGACCTGCTCGCGCCGGCGGAGCTCCTCCCACATGCCCACGTCGATGCCGATGGGCATGATGTCGACCGACGTCGTGCTGCCCGAGTAGCGCACCTGCTTGGGGTGGGCCTCCGCCGCCAGCACGCGCGTGCAGGTGCTCAGAAAGTGGCGCGAGTCGTCGTAGGTCTGGAAGCCCAGCAGGTCGGCGCCCAGCACGCCCTTGAGCAGCGACGACCGCATCGGCAGCGCCCGGAACATCTCGCTCGACGGGAACGGCGTGTGGTTAAAGAAGCCTGTCCACGTCAGCAGCATATGCCACGTCAGCCGCCACCTTAAAGGAGGCCAGACGCGGAGAGGAGGATCGGTACCGATGCGGCTGGTGATGCCCAGCTTGCGGAGCTCGAAGGGGACGTGGAGGAGGTGGTAGTTGTGGATCCAGATGAGGTCGTTGTCGGGGCTGGAGCCCACCATGGCCCGCACGGCGTTGGCGATGGCCACGTTGGCCTTCTTGTAGGCCGTCCACTGCTCCTCTGGGCGAACGCGGAGAGCGAGAGTGAGTGAGACAAGATGAAGAGGAGGAGGAGGGAGGTTGGGTTGAGGGGCATGGGCATGGGCATGTACTGGTGTACTTGCGGGTGACCAGCTGCGAGTTGAAGAGCGGCCAGAGGATGCACTTGCAGAAGGCGATGTAGTTCTTGAGGATGGGCGTGGGGAGGAACACCGGCTCGTAGCCGCGGCTGCGGAGCAGGTGGGTGAGCTCCTCCTGCCTGTCTTCGGGGATGTGCTCCATCTGCACGCTGCCCACCCACGTCACACGGCACGACCCTGCGCAACACACACACACACACACACACACACACACACAGCCAACACAACACAACATGAACGAGTAGACGCGCAAGGTCAACGCCAATGAAAAGCGCGCGTGGCGCAGGCAAAAGACGCCCCCCTCCACGAAGCCACCGAAACGAGGTCGTCCAGTGTTGCTTACCTGCTGTCTCCATGGACTTGACGGCCGAGAAGAAGTCGCTCTCACGCTGCTCGATGACCTGCAGCTCTGTTGTGTGTGTATGGATTGATGGATGGATGGGTGGGCGTGGTGCACGGCCGTGGGCGGAGGCAAGCGAGCGAGGGAAAGGATTTGAGAGGGGGGGGGTGGACGCGCACCACCGTCGCTCTCGAGATGTATGCGGATGGGGAGCTTCTTGACGACGACGATGACGTCGCGGGGGCGGCTCACGCTGCTGCGCCTGCGCAGGGGAATGAAGCCGCGCGAGCCCGACAGCTCGAGCGAGGAGATGGGGATAGCAGAGGAGGAGCACGACAGCGTGTGGAGCATCGTGGGCGGCTGCGAGGCCGAGGTGGCGCTGCCGCTGGTCGTTTTGGTGGTGTTGGTGCAGTCGCTCATGTCTGTGGCGTGTGTGGTGTTCTGTGTAGACTCGTGTAGCGCGAGCAGATTGAAGTGAGGGGAAAGGTTTGACTCGAAGTCACTGGCAAAAGCTATCTGGTTGGCCTAGCGTCCTCTTAGTTTGAGGGGGCTCGTGGCTGTGCGTGGGGAGAGAAGAGCAGATAGAGAATGGAGCACCACCACAACCCACACAAGGCAGGTGCGGTCATCGTGGCTCCGGAAGGCAGGAAAGCGAACAAGTCTGCCGTTGGAATTTCGTCTGTACCAGCAATTTCCCAGTTCGGAAACGCGTTTCGCTCCGCCCAGCCAGACAGCCCAAGAGCACAGCACCTATTCGCCACTGCGTTCGGAATTATCGATAAGCCTACGCCGCCACGAGGATTGGACAGTGGAGGCCTGCCCATCTACCACAAACCAAGTGGGCTTGCAGTCAGGCTGACTGGGACAAGAACAAGCACATGAATCAAGCAGCCTCAGTGTTCACAGCACATCCCAGCAGCAGTGTGCATCTAGGTCGCCTGACAAGCAGTGTTGCGTGCCCGTTCTATTTCTGTTGTCATAATCCGTTGGTACACGTCTGCCGACTGGGCACGGCAAGGCGCCATGGCGCAGTCGGCACCGCGCTCCCCTAGTAAGGGAGAGATCATGGGTTCGATTCCCATTGGCGCCAACCCCATACTTTTTAAGCCTTGTGTGTTCCTCCCGATATCTTCACCTACCCTTCTCTCTGTTGTCTTTTGGCATGCCTACCCACAACGACAGTTTTCGTTATCTTTTTGCTCTGTTGGCCGTTTATGGGATGGCTTCATAGCCTTGTCGCCTTCGGTGTCGCAGCACGAGCACCACTCCGGTGATGATCGCTGCCCCAACGACCAGGGCTGCCACCGCGCCCACGGCCAGGTAGACGAGCCATCCACTGCCACTGCCGTCGCCGCCCGACACCTTCTCTGGTTCCTGAGTCGCCGACGGCGGAGTTCGTGATGGCGACGGAGTCGTCATGTTGGCAGTTGCAGAGGGAGAGGACAGGGTGGTGGTGGAAGGAGAAGGTGAAGTGGTGGTGTTCACTACCACCATCACCGATGGAGAGGGAGAGGCAGACGATGAAGTAGTGGGGGAAGGGTCGAAGGAGGGCGAGAGGGAAGGCGATGAGGAAGGAGAGACGGCAGATGCCGAGGGAGAAGCGGAGGAGGGCGTCGGAGAGTCGGAGTCGCCTGCTGAAGGCGAGGCCGACGCTGATGCGGAGGGGGAGGGGGAGATCGATGTGATCAGGAAAGGATCGAACGAGGGCGACGCCGACGCAGATGAGGAGGGCGAGGCCGAAGCTGATGCGGAGGGAGAGGGGGAAGGTGACATCGTGGCCAGGAAAGGGTCGAACGAGGGCGAGGGCGAGGAGGAGGTCGATGGGGAGGGAGAGGGAGAGGGAGAAGGTGACATCGTGGCCAGGAAAGGGTCGAACGAAGGCGACGCCGACGCCGACGGAGATGAGGAGGGCGAGGCTGATGTGGAGGGAGAGGGCGAAGGTGACATCGTGGCCAGGAAAGGGTCGAACGAGGGCGAGGGCGAGGGCGAGGAGGAGGTCGATGGGGAGGGAGAGGGAGATGATGAAATGGTAGGGAAAGGATCGAAGGAGGGTGAAGGGGAAGACGACGTCGACGCGGAGGGAGAGGGAGACGACGAAGTGGTGGGGAAAGGATCGGAGGAGGGCGACGCCGACGAGGATGGAGAGGGAGAAGCGGAGGGGGAAGGCGTCGGGGCGCCTTCTGAAGGCGAGGCCGAAGCAGAGGCGGAGGGCGAGGCCGAGGGCGAGGGCGATGTGCTCAGGAAAGGATCAGACGAGGGCGACGGAGAAGACGAAGGCGAAGGTGTGCCTTCGTCGAAAATGGGGCTGGACGAGGCTGAAGGAGAGGCGGAAGGGGACATCGACGGAGAGGGCGAGGGCGAGCTGTCCGGTGTCACCGGAACGAGCCAGGGCGAGGATGAGGGCGAAGGCGACGGCGACGGTGAGGTAGAATAACCGCCAGAGGGATCGGCGCTGGGCGACTCGGACACCGACGGAGAGGGCGAGGGCGAGGGCGAGGGCGAGCTCTCCGGCGCCGCAGGAACAGAGGAGGAGGGCGACGGCGACGGCGAAGGGGAAGGCGACGGAGATGTCGACGAAGAGGCGGGGCTGGAGCTCGACGATGGCGAGGAAGACGGGGAGGGAGAAGAAGAAGGCGACGCGGTGGGCGTAGCGCTGCTCTCATCATCGTCGGACGTGGCGGTCTCGTCTGACCTGGCGTGGACGGCGGCCTTGGCCTGTCCGCCGACTACAGAGGCCAGCACGCCTATGTCTGCCTCCCCGATCGTGGGAGCGGAGAGGAGCAGGCCTGCGCCATAAGGCAACTCCCACGTGGCCGTGGCCGCGGCGTAGCCCGACGGGAGACCGAAGACGAGCGGCCACACGCGCTGGTCGCCGCCCACTTGCGCGTAGCGACCGCCCGCCGTCACCCACGCAGCCAGCTCGGGGCCGGCGGCCTCCTGGAGCTGGTGCGCCGGCGCGTAGTCGCCGCCCTCGTGTGGATCTAGACCTACCACCACCAGCACGGCCTATATCCGCAACATGTCACGACCGTTACGTGAGCAAGTGTCTCTTCGATGGGCCAAGCCCATTGGTGCACGTGCACGCCAATAAATGAGAATTTCAGATATCGGAAACGGCTACAACGATCGGTTTCGATAAAATGGCATCGCGGTCAGATGGCATCACCACCCCGGCGGCCCACGACGGCAAGACGGCGTGATGTTGCGGATAGGGGGTAACGTACGGTGGCGGGCAGGGTTGGACCGCCTGTGTCGTAGAAGAACTCGGGAGAGAGCGTGGTGAGCAGGAGCGTTGTGGTGGCGGCTGGCAAGGTCTGGGCGAGGCGAAGGGCGGCATCGGGGTCGACGAAGCGTGGGTCGGCCAACACCACAACGTCTGCAGGGCTGGTCCCGGCGTGTGCGTAGACAACGGCCGCCACGAGCGCGAAGAGGGCGGCGTAGTGGAAGTGGCGACGGAGCATGAGAAGGGGGCTGGAGAGTTTTGTTTGTGGGCGTGAAGAATGCCGAGTGGGTGCAAGTGAGAATGAGAAGAGGAGAAAGGGCGGCACGATCGGGTCTCAGAGGGTTGCCCCAATGAGCTCTGCTAGCAGTGCAACTGCAGATAATACTAAAAATCCCGCCAGAGCTCGCCGCCAAAACAACGTTCGAGCAATGACAACGAGAAATGACCAGGTCCACGGCCGAAGGCAGGAAACGGGCAACAGGCCTTAAAAAAATACAACAGTAGTAGGTAACTTCAACATGGTGCCTTTTGTATATGGCACGCGTGGCAAAAAGGCAGGTTGGCGCCAATGGGAATCGAACCCATGATCTCTCCCTTACTAGGGGAGCGCGGTGCCGACTGCGCCATGGCGCCTGCCCTGGCTGTTTTACATCGCGGGTGTCAATGGATGCACAACACCACTATCACTAGCACCTGGCCTGGTTGTGCCCACGAGGTTGGCCATCACCCCCTGAACAAGAGCCACGTTCTGATTCGTCTTGTCACTTGATTATTGGGAGAGCTCGCGCAGCTTCTGCAGCTTGGTAGCAGCGGCGTCGAGCACCTCATCCCGTTTGCAGAACGTGAACCGCACAAAGTTCTCGGCGATGTGCGCGTTCTCCTTGGAGAAGAACGCCGATGGCGGGATGGCGCCCACGCCTGAGCGCCCGCCACACACACACACACACACGCAAACGTCATCTTCCAGCAATCCGTCGACACCACGCACAACAACAGGGCGAGCGAAATGAAGGAGGAGGAGAGGGGGAGGGGGCAATACCGAGCTCGCGAGTGAGCCAGCGGCAGAACTGGTAGTCGCGCGTCTCCTCCTTGGGGCCATCGCCCCCGACGCCCGGCTCGGCCTTGCCCTTGCCCATGAAGACCGACGACGGGATGGACGACGTGTCGGCCATCACAAAGTAGGAGCCCTTGGGCACCACCGGCGCCAGGCCGCAGTCGCGCAGCGTCGCCACCAGCTTGTCCCGCTTGCGCCAATACATCTGCTTCAGGTCGGGGAAGTAGTTCTTCTCCTGCGCACGCACGACGCGCATGGCGGCGGTGGTGGTGAGGGCCACCGCGGCCGTGGGGAGGAGGGGGGAGGGGCGTGTGTGGACGACGCGGACCTCGGCTTGCTCAAAGGCCACGGCGATGCCCTCCTGCAGGGGCGTGCCATGGGTGAAGCAGTCGAACTGGTGGATCGTCCCGAGGGCGGCGGTGAAGTGCGGCGGCGCGATGGCCCACCCGACCTTCCACCCGGTCACCGAGAACGACTTGCCGGCGCTTCCTGCACGCGCGCCAACGCCGCTCAGCCGAGCGCGCCACAACACGCGCGACCACTCACGCAAGACCGAGAGACCGATACCCAGGGTGATGGTGCGCTCCCACATGCCGGGCAGGCTGGCCATGCGGATGTGTTGGGCGTCGTCGTAGGTCATCCACTCGTAGACCTCGTCGCTCAGCACGATCAGGTTGTGCTTCTTGGCGAGCCGGGCCACCGCCTCCATCTCCTCCCTCGTCCACACCTGATCCGATTGCCCCCCCCCCCAATCCCAACCCGCCACGCATGAGCCTCGTGTTCGTGCGTGCGTGTGTGAGCGAGCTGCGGGTTAGGGGGGGGGGGGCAACCTTGCCCGGAATGTTGGTGGGGTTGTTGAAGATCAGGATCTTGCTCTTGGGCGTGATCTTGCTCTCCAGTTCGTCCAAGTCCAGCGTCCAATCGTTGGCTGTTTTTTGGCGCGCAAAACACGACAACGGCAGCATGCGCGTGAGCAGCGTTGCCACGAGACACGAGGCGCGCTCGCGAGCAGCCGGATTACCCGAGGTGACGGTGCCCCGCGGCACCTTGGGCGGGCGAAGGGGAACGTAGACGGGCACGCCCTCGTTGAGGATGGTGTCGGTCGGATAGGCGTCGTAGAAGGGCTCCAGCATGATCACCTCCTCCCCCGGATTCACGAGCGCCGAGATGACCGCGAATATGCCCTCCGTGGCCCCGACCGTCACTGCCCGCGCGCGCGGTCACCGTATCGACGCAAAGTGAGCTGTCGCCGCTCCGTGCGCCCGTTCGAGAGAGAGAGAGAGAGAGAGAGCGCGCGTGCGCGCGTTGAGGCCAGCAGTACCCAAGATGTCGGTCATGGGATCGAGCTCGCGGCCAAAGAGTGGGCTGTAGGTGTTGGCCAGCGCCTTGACCAGTCTGTCGTCGGAAGAGGAGGACATGACGGCGATACGCAGATGAGATAGGTCAACCCCCGTCGCTAGTGGGAGGGGGGAAAGGTCGTATGTGTGCGCGCGCCTTACCGGGGGTGCCCCTGCATGCGCGTGTATTGGTTGAGATTGTTCTGGATCGCCGTCTGTGCGGCGGCCAACACAAAGTCGGGCGCGGGGAAGTCTGAAGAAGAATCAAGAGAGAGGAGTCAGTCCGTGAAGAAGAAGAAGACGTGAAGAGGCCCTACCGGGGAATCCTTGGCCCAGCTGCACGGCCTGGTACTTCTGCGCGAGCGGCGTGAACTGGCCAGAGACAAAGGTTTGCCGAGGCCTACGACCAAGAGCGCAGAGTGCAAGAGGGGGGGGGGGTCAGAGGTCGCCTACCTCGCTCCACACGGTCTCGCCGAAGGTGGCGATGCGCTTGGCCCGGGCGAACTTGGCGTTGGACGCGGAGCCGGCATAGCTCCGGCCGTGCAGGGACGACAACGACGCCAAACTGGCCGGCCCGGTCGAGCCAAGGCCTGGCCCAATCCTGCTGCCCTGGTTGGGGCGTGCGCCCTGTCCCAGTTCGAAACGTTTAGATTGGGGCAGGAACATGAACTTAGATTCGATTCTGCTCACGTGATTACTCCCACAACTCTCTGCTTGTGGCATACCCTCAGAACGCGAAAGCCTGGAGAGGCAAGGCCGCATGACCGCACAACCGCTTCTCTCTTCATCTCAAGTCGCGTAGCGGTTGTATTTTGCGCTCTACAGCGGGACGTGGCGGGAGTCGATCCAGAGCCAACAAATGACGCCCTGCGCCTTCCGCCGGGCAAACTTCGTTCTTGAAGAACGCTGCGCGATACGTGTGCAAGCCTGGTTGTCTATTCTTCACTCTAAACAAGATTGATTACTAACAACAGAAGGAGACAGCCGCGGCCAAGGCGCCTTCGGTTCAATTCGTTACATGTAGTCCCAAGGTGAGCACAGATGCACTGTGTCGCTTCTGCGCGGAACGAATGTCGAGAGAAGAAAAGAGTTGTTTACAGATGTTCCGCAGTAGAAGAACGCGGCAAGTCGTGTTCCGCCCTGGCTCGATTGATTCTCCGGTCAGCAGCAAGCTTAGCCGATGTAGCTACACGTGTCGTTCTCCCTGAGTTGCCTCGCGATGTTGTCTTGCGCAAAATTGGAGAAGAGATTGAATTGCTCTGTCGTGATTGATGAGAGCATGATTAGGAACGGCAACATGCAAGCAAGCACAGCGGGTTGTAAAGTGCGTACCTTCGAGCTTCTGCTGCAGTGTTTGATTGTATTCTTCCCGCAGAGCTGTCTCTCGTTCGGCAACTACTTGAGCCACGATCCTCTTCACCTCCTCTAAGGTGTAAAGCTTTTCCTCTTCACCTACGCGGTGTTTCTTTCTTGGCACGAATCTTTCGGCCGTATCTGATTGCAAACAACAGCAAAATGAGCAGACGATTACAGAGAGCGCACAACAAGAACATTGCGTACTGGGATTGAATGGCGAGGCAGGAGCGAAAGGATTCTCGTCTCGCGCGTGCTTTCGGGTCTGTGGCTCAACCGAAGGCGAAGTTCGCACTCGCTTGAAGGGCGAGGGAGGCGAAGGGGGCGAGCTGAGGAATTGGATTCGATGCGGCGAGCAGGGGGGCGGGGGCGCATCGATGATCATGTCATGCGAGCGCTTAGCAGAGAGCTTCAACATGGTGTGTGTAAGATGGCAGACGGCAGGTGAGGGTCTTTTGTCTCCACGCGCAAAAAGGAGCGTTGGATGATGTGTGGATGATGATGAGGAGTGAGCTTCTTCGGCTTCTTCGCTCTCTCAGGTCTCTGGGAGCACGAAACAGCCCTTTGTGGTGTCGCCGTCTGGTTTTGTGGCTTTGCCGGACGTTGCTTGCCACCCCGAAAAAACGTGGAAATAAATCGCTCCAAGAAAAGGAGTGGAATTTTACGCATATAACGGTCAAAAACATATCGCCGAAGAATGCACGGAATTGGCCTGACACTTCCGCGGCTGGCGCCACAACCGAGAAGAGCGTGCCGCCGCGACTCTCCGTCGACATCAAGCGAACCATCAGGGGAAGTTGATCGAAGACACGCAGTGATAGTAGCCCGTGTCCGACGCGAACCGGCCACGCTCCGAGAGGTGAATGCCGGTGAGCCTGTGCTGCCCGAAATCTACGTTGCCGTACTGGCGTAGCATGTCGGTGGCGTCGAACGGTTGCCGTTGCGGTCCTCGTCGTCCACCACGGCCCTCTTCCTCCGCCTCCTCTCCGCCCGAGGTCCTCCTGTAGCGCGTGTTCACCAGCGTCGCGTGCAGCTGCAATTGTTTGGAAGCGCAAAAAGGTCAGCGTGTCAACACCAGCTCAGCGTCGATCGACTCCTACGCACCTTGAGGCCGCGATCCGGTGAGCTCGCGAGGCCCGCCTCGTAGAAGAGCTTTGTCAAATGGTCTGGTAGGCGTCGTTGTCGTCGTAGGCAAAGCCAATGGATGGTGAACCTCGTGAACGGGCATGGATGAGGAAGGGGGGGGGGGAAGGAGCACGCACCGCAGACTGGGATGAGTCGCTTGTCGCCCACCTCCTGGACCTTGATGTAGAGCACGTCCACAGCACTCGGGTCGTCGTTCATGATCTCCAAGCCCTGCAGCCTCACGACCTCCGACCTGCGCCCGAGTGAGGTCGTGTGCGCGTGTGCATCGAGGATGGGCGTGCACGCCGTACCGCGAGCCCAACAGATCGTAGACCTGGGCGGAGGCCTGCTTGAGCAGCTCCTTGGCCCTGTCTATCTCTTGGGCGGAGAAGAGCTTGAGCATGAGCACCGTGAGGTGCATCTTCTCCGGAGCCAGCAGAATCGAGGGATCGAAGCCTCTCGTGTTCTCTGCAGACGACACCCACAGTCCGGTTACCTCATACTGCATCGTGTGCAGCGGCTTGCCGTCTAGCCCCCCCCCCCACAGCAACGAGCAGAGAAATATCCTACCGGGAGTGTACTTTTGCACGATCTCATCTTGCCACTGCTTGACCTTGTCCTTGATCGGCGTGAGCGGGATCGAGAGGAAGTGGGTGTAGTCCATTTTGTCCTTGGCCTGCCATGTGCGAGGTGAGTGGCTAGCGGGCACCATAGAGGAGAGGAGAAGGCAGTGTGGCCAGTAACCTGCTGCACGAGCACATCGATCCTCGTCTTGGCCGACACGATAGCTGCCTCACGCTCCGCCTTGATGACTACTCGAGCAGAGACAGCGTAACAGTCAACAGCAAATAAATAAATAAATAAATAAATAAATAAAATAAATAAAAAGGGAGGTACTGATGTCTTCGCTGGTGCTGCCCTGCTTGGGCACGGTGATAGTGGCCCCGGTTTCGCTCTGCAGACGAGTCCGCATCTGCCCACCCTTGCCAATGATGTTGCCGAAGAAGGCGGAGGGAACGTGCATGCGGTAGGTGAAGAGGTCGCCCTCCTTTCTGATGTCCAGAGCGAGCGCCTCCTCGTCGATCGCTGAAGATGGGGCGTCGCATCGCTCCTCTGTAAATCGGTCCACGTCGTCGGCACCATCCTCGTCTCCAAAGCCAGCGGTGGCGCTTCTGCCACCCTTTCGCCTCTTGCTACTCGCGCCTTCCTGTCCCGGGCCGCTCTGCCCGCGCCCTCGGTCCTTCAAAGCGCTCACTTGCGCCTTGCGGAAGGTGCGACCATTCACCGTAATCAGCGTGATTCCGTTCTCGCTTTCGTACGTGTACGGCTCCATCTCTCGTTGTTGCAATTCGTGTAGCAAATCAAGCCTTGGCCCCAAGCACCTCTTTTTTCCAACCCTTTTTCCGTGCAGAAGAGCGAGGAAGAGCCTCAGAACAATCAGAGCAGAGACATGAAGAGGATGCATGGGCTCACGAAGAGCCCACAAGCCAGACACCAAGTAGAGCCCTGCACACGTTCGCCGACAAACGCCAAGCGTGCCCGAGCAGAAGCGGGTGACCAGGAGCCCCCGCCAACTGACACGGCCCTGGGCAAGTTCGACGTGCTGCCCTTGGAGGCGCTTGTACACATCTTGTCCTTCTTCGAGGCGGGCCAACTAGTGCAGCTGGCTCTCGTCAACCGCACCTTCCGCGACCTCGCCTACGACGACGTCGTGTGGCGGCCCCACTGCCTACGCAGCCGCACCGTGGCAGTCCACCTGCCCGTGCTGTCGCTTGTGTTCCAGGGCGGCAAGGGAGAGGACCAGGTCAAGTGGAAGCACATGTACCGCCACCTTGTGCGCCGATGCGTGTGCAAGCGCTGCAGGCGGGGCTTTCGGCCGCTCTTCAACAACGAGCAGGCGTGCGCCTACCACGGCGGACGGTGGAGGCCGTCACTGAGCGAAGAAGGAGACATGTGGACTTGCTGCCGTGACCCACACAAGCACAGCGCGGGCTGCGTACGGGCGTGGCACGAAGACGAGTGTGCCTGGAGTGGTCTCTTCTAACACCACGAGCCAAAATTCCATGCGTTCCACAATTCCACAAAAATGAAAAAGGTAATGTTCGTTGTGGCGGTTGAGAAAAGAAACGTTAATTGTTTTTAAACCGGTAACAAGCAGACGTCCCTTCTCGAAATTGAGCGGGAAGCTTCTGTAGGCGAGTTGTAGGCAAGCAATCAAGAGCAGAGCTAGCCTCTCTTACCCTTTGATGCCGACCCGGTCCATCCAGTAACGAAAACGAAGGTGAGCCTAATAACGATTTCGAATCTGTGGACAAACAGCCCTCGGCTCGTCAACCTCCGACTTCGAACATCAGCAACGATCGGGTCATCTTGTTCAACGTTTGGATCAGGCTCAGTCATTTTACGAAATGGAAAAGGTGGAGTTGCCCAAACGACACAACAACGGCGGCACCCCCACAGGTGAAGGGGAACCCTCGTCGCCCAGGCATACATCCAAACGTAGAGACGTTGCGGCCCGCACTCCAGCGGCCAGCTCCCAACCCTCTTCTACCTCTTCGACTTCTTCTACCTCTCACCATCGCCCCTCTCCTTCTTCTTCCTCCTCCTCGTCTTCGGCTTCAACCACCTCTTCAAAAGACGATGGGGCGCGGTCCTCCACGTCG